>CAVNYN010273138.1:0-40370 GCA_963692815.1 Nyctanthes arbor-tristis | reverse complement strand
TAGTGTAATGACATCACAAAATAAGAGAGAGATTTTTTATTTATTTTTTATTATTATTATTATTTTTTTTGGGGGGGGGGGTGGGGGGGCTGGGTGGGTAGTGTTAGAGAAGACACTCACAGGTTTACCATCCACAGCCACGATAATATCCCCCAGGACAATGTTACCAGCAAAACCCCTTGTGGTCGGAAGAAGCCCAGCCTTGGCAGCTAGACTATTCCCTGGGACCTATACAATTGCATCAGATGAATTAAGATGGTAATGATTTATTCAGCTTTCAAACAACAACTCTTTGTATATATAGTATAAAAATGGTGTATTGAAGGCCAAAGGGGAAGACCTGCAAAATGAGGGCTCCATTTCGAACATTGAGTTGACTTGCAATGGGATCCGGAGCGATCTCAACATTTAAAGCAGCTCGAACAGCCTGGCAATGATACAATGTTTTTCTAAGAAAAAATGATCAAGCCTTCCCCGACAAACACCTATGCCCACTAAGTATAATATATTAATTTATATAGGTTGTGTTGCAGTTCAGTGCTCGAAATGAATTTCACTTGGTGGATCTCCAAGCATCGAACTTTGGAATATTGATATTAATTGCACAAAACATACAAGCAAACAAAAATGACTTGACAACACTGTTTCTGAAGAAAAATTGGATTTTTGTGTGTTCATGCACAGAACAAATGAAGAGGCTCGAAATACGCACACATACGCACACACAAAGTGAGAAGAGAAGAAGATTTGATGGCACTAAGGAAACTGAATAAGAGTTTTGAAACTAAACATACTTTGCCAAACTGGATCAGCTGGGGTACAATCTTTGACACAGTAGATGAGGGGATAGCAAACCCAACTCCGGCTGATGTTCCTGCCATATTGTGAAATAGACAAGAAAAGACAAATGAGATCAGTAAAGAAAAATGCCATTTGAACTCATATTCAGAAGCAGATCTATATAGTTCTTCCATTTCTTACACATTCTTGAAGCATGTACTCTGCAATAAACAAAGTGGAGAAGACTCACCCGTCTGAGTAAATATTGCAGTGTTTATCCCAATTAAGTTTCCCTTGGAATCCAGTAGAGGACCTCCACTGAAACATTTTAAAATACAAGATAGTGATTTCTAAAACATCTTATTCGACGGCTGACAATATACAGCAGTACAACTGTAAACTAAAGCGAAACCTGTTTCCAGGATTGATGGCAGCGTCTGTTTGAATCCCTCCACCTATTGTTACTCCAGTTTGACTATTTATATCTCGATTCAATCCACTAATGACCCCAACTGTGAGCGTGTGATCGAAACCAAATGGATTTCCAATGGCTAAGCACTGTTGGCCCACTCTCAGGAAAGATGACGGACCCACCTTAATTGGGTGCAGTAATTCTTCAGGGGCTTCGATCTGGCATGTCAAAGATTTAATCAGATAAAGCAGAATTCATGCTTGCATAGGCAACACTAGAGTGTACTTACACAAACAGTTTCCCCAGTCTATATTTATTGGCGCAGTAATCCAATTACTATACGAGTCTACTACATGGAATGCATGACTATATCTGGAGTTGGTTCTTTGTTTCAGAATTTAGTTTCTCATGCAGATTATTCATGAGTATCAAAGTTTTCAGACTTCTAATTTATGAGAAAATATCCACTAGAATCTTTAGCAAATGCACCAGCCTTCACAAAGATAACATGCAGAACGACCAGTAGTGTTGTTTGCAAAAGACCCCAGAAAGCAACTTGCAACAATATTGATAAATCATTTGATCATTGTTATCTAATGGAACTAATCTCCAGTGAAACTGAAACATAATGCTAGCCAAGCATTTGAGAACCGATTTTAACAAAAAGCATAAATTCACACATCTGAAGAAAAATTTCTTCACGCATGCCATGTTACTAAAGGTTCATCACCTTAAAGAATCCAAGTATTATTGTGAAATTCACTCAGTACCTAATTTACATTGGACAATTTCAATTTTGAAATTTACATGTTTGAAAGTAAAATAACCTTCAAGACAGCAAGATCCTTAGAACGGTCTGCACCAATTAACTTACCCTCAAAATTTTTCTCTCACTTCACATAAAGAAAAATAGGAAAGTCAGCGAGGGACAAAATAAAGAAAAATAATTCAATAGAGTAACTAAAGTTTACGCATGAAAGCCTGATTACGGAGAATCAATGAACATGACTAAACAAACTGTAAGCCTCACCCTTCTGCAGCAAGAATATAGACTCGAGCAACAACTTGCCCCTGGCTTGGATTTCTTGAAAGAGAATTACCAATGACTGGCCAACAATGAAAGACAATCAACTTAAAATCATCCATTATATCCTCAGTAAATCACATTTAAAACATGAACCAAAAAAGGACCACAACCTTCAAAAAATTAACAGAAAGATCAGAATAAGTAATAGAGTGGAACAGGCACCGAGCAACGAGATATGTGGGATACCATCAGAATTGCTCCCAATTAGCAGAATTGATATATAAAACCATGCAGAATGGTGGCTTTAATAAATGATCTTGGACGAACTTGTAGATACTAGATTTATCATTCATGCAATCCTTGTACTCAAAGGAATACATCAATTATGATGATAGAGCTCCTAAAAAGTCATAAACCAAAGTTCAGAATATGGGGGGTCAATTTCTGACCCATAGTTTCAGCTTTGTAGAGAAATGCATACCATGATAGTTTGTCACAATATGACCTTGATTATCCCATACAACTCCTGAACCGTTTCCTTCAGGAACCTGTAATTATATATAAATTATAAGCCTATATATAATTATTTTAGCTTGTTTTTAGTTAATGAAATAATTACTACAATAAAGTTCAAACGAGTTGCAAAGCATACAGATTATCTTTTCCAGTAATTGAAGTGTAGAGATTATAGTCTGTGTTGCCAATGATAAGGTGAAGCACTTTAGCTCTTGCACGGAGAGAAATAACAGAAAGATACCTCAACTGCACCCGTGATGTTAAGCTGTGGCCGCAGCGTTACATCAAATATGTTGACAACAGAATAAGTATTCTTCTCAAAGAGTTGGACAGTCCTTTCCTGTCAATAGAAGACACATATAAATTCATCTGCTATTAAAATATGTGCCCCATAGAGAAACTGAATAAGGAAAGTGAAACATTTATAGAAGTTAATGACAGGGAAAGATTAAAAACAAGAGAAATAATCTTTTAGGTGCATATAAGAATGAACCTCAGAAGGGAAAAGTGCTCCAGGAGGAAAAACTGGAGGAGTAACTTGTTCAACTGTCACTGATGGATCCCCCAAAGCATATGCTGTGAAACACATTCATAATTACTAAAGCATTATGCTAAAAGACATAACATTAACCGAAAATTGCAGAGGGTCTCCGTCCACAAAGGCCAATAATTCATACCGTTTCTCAAGCATAAATAAATAGCTTTAACAGAAGCAGGGAAGCGCGAACCTGAAATATACCTTGAAGGAAGAAGAAAACAACATGAGTACATTAACAAACTGGTCAACAACATTCGACGAGTTGTCATGAGGAGTTTTTCTCGAAAAAGACCGAAATTTTCAGCAAAAATGCTGGCAATGTCATTCTTATCATCGGCCCTGTAAAGTGTAAATCATGAAGATGAGAGGGCTTTTCACTTGCATTCAAAGTCATATATGTAAAGTTCCTTCCTACCTTTGAGTAGGAGAGAGAGTGGGAAGACGAAAAACGGCGTCGAAGCAGAGTTTGCGGCGGCCCAGCAACCGGAGGTGTTTACTGGGGATAAAAGGGGAGGCGGCATTGCGATTGGGACGGAGGAGATGGGCTTGTAGTGGAGTTGTAGGATTGTAGGCTACTATTTCTTGCATTTAATCGTTTATTTTAGAGGGAAAATGGATTGGTCATTGAGGTAAGGCAGAGCCGTATGAGAGGCTCGAGTGTTGCAGAGTGGAAGATGAAGAGGGTAGGAGTCAAGATAGAGTCGTCAAGGTAGTAATGCGACTTTAGTCTAAATTGCAGGATATCAGCAAAGATATCACTGTACTTTGTAGTGGATGCTGCCTATAAAATTAGAATACAGAAAGAAGAAAAGAAAGAAGGAAGGTTGGAAGGGAGGAGGAGGAAGAGCAAGTGAGGATAGATCGACAATACTTTGTACTTTTTTGAGCTACTTTAAGAGAAAAGCCTATCTTCGATCGGCTGATTAAAAAAAAAAATTATAAAAAGATTGAGTATGAAAGTAGAGTGAGTATGAAATGGTAGCTAATAACACACCCGTCAATACGAATTATTATTATTTTTTTTTGTCTACACAATACTCTTATCTTGCACACCCGTACACTTTTGCATAGAAGATGGGTTTATCCAAAATACAAGTGCTCTATAGATCAGTTTTTCTATGAAGGCAAATACGATAACAATTTTAATATACCCTCGTAAAGATATGTATACACACACATATCCATTTGACAAGTATAGGGTTGTCCGATCCAGATTAAAGATAGATTAATATACCTTGATTATTATATATTAAAATTTATGCAGCGGCTTGAGATTACATTGTGCACCCGAGTTCAGCCCAAATGGTTTAGGGCCATTTTTTTCAGGCCTCAACTTGAAATTACTTTCGAGACCCATTTAAGTGGATATTGTTACGAAAATCAATCTCTCCCGGTTGATAACGGCAAAATTGTCTTTTGACAATTTCAAGTTCTCGACGAAATTTGTAATACAAGGAGTATGTTGTTTCTTATCGAGTACTGCATGCCTAGCTACGAATGATTGAGGCAAGATAACTTTGAATTTAGGCTCCGGATCGACGAACAATGCTTATCCCCGTGCCGTGTTCGGATCCCCTTGCCATCAATTATCTCCATCTGCTAACCGTACCATTGACAGAGGCCTTATAAGAACAAAACTGATTTCAATCTCCATTACTCTTTTCTCAATTGGGTAACTAAGTGACATTCAAATTATTTTAATAGGCCAAACCGGCAACCAATTCGTATGTCATTTTTTATTCACAATCTCCCCTTCCCCAGCTATAAATATCCCACCTCCAATGCCTCTGCTTTCATCACAAAGCAAATAATAGTTATACAAATCTGACTTGAGATTGAGATTGAGATCGAAATCAAGAAAAGATGAAGGCTTTTGTAGTGAGTTTCTTGGTGGGGGTAGCCATGGTTCAGCTCTTGCTGGCTAAACCGGGAGACGCCACCGTTAGCTGTGGCCAAGTTGAATCCCAAATTGCTCCATGTTTAACGTACCTGCAGGGCGGAGGAAACCCACCGGCTAACTGCTGTGCCGGCGTTAGGACACTGAGCCAATCTCTCACTTCTAAACAAGACAGGCAAGCTGCATGTGAATGTTTAAAATCAGCTGCCCGCCGCTACCCTAGCCTCAAGCCAGACGCCACCTCCGCCCTTCCCAACAAATGTGGGGTAACCATCGGCGTTCCTATTTCCTCCACCGTCAACTGTGCCAAGTGAGTTCTATTGTCTTTGTGTTCACGTAGCATAACTCTGTTCATATATATTTTGGTTCACTATTGATGTTTGTTTTTGATGCAGCATTCAATAGATGGATATATATGATCCACGGGAATAAATGGGAGGAAGATTTGGTTAGAGCCAACTTCACTCTCGGAGTTACTTGCCACTCTTTGTAATTTTTCTGTTTTTAAGTTGTGCGTGGTCACTTACGAGTGATATTGTAACTAGAGTTTGTGGACGTTGTTGAATAAAATGAGATTATGAGTTCTCAACTATATATTGAAACGAGTAATCTATTTCGCTCTTATCATCTCATATTTATAATTTTCATGTGAATAGATTCCTACAAGATATGCATCTACCAACATGATCGTAATAGTGTAGATGGTAGCTTGTCATTGAAACTTTGATAGCTAACTAGTGCAAAAGGTCCTGACCTTCGGGCACTCTTGTTCTATTTGCCTTTACTTATGCATTTTTTGCGATTTCACCCTTCATATTTTTACAATTCACATCCATAATGTTAAATTGGCTCAACTAACTAGAATGATATATTAAGCCTCATTTGGCAATTTCTAAAGACTTGGAACCCAGATTAAAACTAATAACACTAAGATCCTTATTTGTGTTGTAATGAGTAGTCTTGATCTCTTGATATATACATTCGGTGACTAGACACATATATAGTGAGAGATTATTAGATAACTCACTGTAGAGTAGACTTAATTGAGTGAGAGATGCTTACTGTAATGAGGTTGGAGTAGACTTAATTATTTGACAAGTTAGGGGGTTCAATTGTGAATTTTCAAAAGATTGGGACAACCAACAATATTATTTGTCCCAATTAATAATTTTTTGCAACATAGAGGACTGAATTGCTACTCTAAATGGATTATCCAAATACGATTGAGGACTAACTTGACTGTGATGATAGTTTTGGAGACTTAGTTGACGTTTTTGGTAAAGTCAGGAACTAAATTGAAGATTATTACATCTAAGTAGGGCTTGCTTTTCGGCTTTCTGACTGACTGACTCTTGAGGCATCGAAAAGTTTACAATAGCCAAAAAAGTAACTCATTAAGCTTTAATGGACCGGAAACTATGACCCACTGATCTTTCAAAGGGCTGAAACTTTATCCAATATAATTTTCACGGGCCGAAAAAATTGTCCATTTTGGTTTGAGTGGGTAGTAGCTGATGGCCCATTAAAAGTTCAACAGGCCGTAGACAGAGGTCCACATTAAACTAAGCCCATTAAGTTTTTTCCGGCGGCTAATGGATGATCAAATGATGAATGGGCCATTGTTGTGGCCCATAAGCTTTCCATAGGATGTCATGTAGCCCTTAGCCTATTAAGCATTTAACGGGGTGAGAGAGTTGACTATTAGAGCATCTATAATGGGAGTTGTGGTGTGGAAGTGGTGTCAAATAGAGAGCTAGAACAAAAATGATTATTTTAATTAAATAAGAATAAAAAGAGGAGTACGGAAAAAACAACAAAAATGAAAAAGATGAGAGAGTGGAGATAAATTAAAAAATAATGATAAAATAGTAGTGGAAAAGGTGGAGGTAAATGTGTGTTTGTGGAACTTGCACGGAACATAGGAAATGAAAAGTGAGGAAAAATAGTGTAAATGAGAGAAAAAAGAATAAAAGAAAATGAAAATAGATAAATTACGGGACTCACTCATTTTTTTTGTTTCTGTCTCTTTGGATGGATCTAGTCCATAATCAAATCCGTTGGAGATGCTCTTAACGGGCCAGAGAGGTGGCCATCAAGCGTCACATTAGGCCATTGAATTTAAATGGGCCGCATTAGTAGCCCATTAGGTTTATAACGGGTCGTAGTATCTGGTCAAAATTGTTTAAATGGGCCACAGTCGAACCCATTATGGTTTAAATCGGCCACACTCAAACCCGTTATTATGCTCTAAATGAGCCTTGCTATTCAGCCCATCAAGCTTTTCAAGTCTTTAATGTGCTCCAATTTGTGGTCTGTTAAGCTTTCGATGGGTTTCCATATGGCCCATTAAACATTTAGTGAGCAGCTAACTTGGCCCATTAATCTTAGATGGGATGTCATTATTAGCCCACGTTTGTTCCATTATGCTTCCAAAAATGGGCTGCATTAGTAGCCCATTAGGTAAATAACGGGTCATAGTATCTGGTCTCTAACCCATTATGCTCTTCATGAGCAGTGCTATTCGGTCCATCAACCATCAAGCCTTTCAAAGCTTTAATGGGCTGCAATTTACAGCCTGTTAAACTTTAGATGGGTTTCCACATGGCCCCATTAAATACTTCATGAGCTGCTACTGAGGCCCATTTAGCTAAGATGGGATGTCATTATTAGTTCAGTAAGCTTTATACTAACCGAAACAGTAGCCCATTAAGATTAATAGAATATTACGGGCCCTAACATCTGTTCCATTATGCTTCCAAAATGGGCCTTATACTGGTCAATTACACTATTAATTAATAGGCCTTGCTCTCATACCCATCGAACTTTTTCAAAGCTGCAGTGGGCTGAAATTTCTTTCTAAACCTTTTCATGGGCCACTGTTGTGGCCCATTAATCTAAAACTGGCCATTTTATCTAGTCCATTATGCTTTTAATAGGTGACAGATGCTGGTCCATTTTACTTTTAATGGGCCTTTTTCTTGGGCCTATCATTTTCAATCGGCCACCTCCAAACGGACCCTAATTTACTAGGGCAGCATACCTGGGCGCATTATACTATTGATTGGCCTTCTCTTTCGGCCCATGAAACTTTTTGAGGTATATATGGGCTAAGGCCCATAATGCGATAATGGGACACCACTTTGATCCATTGGGCTTTACATGGGATGTTATCTAGATTTGATGCTAGTGGCCCGGTCCGGCTGTATCAACCCCAACCCTAATCACATGCGGCCCACTAATATTTAGATCGGATGTTATGATTAGCCCGTTAAGATTTAAATGCCCAATCCATTATGCTTTTGATGGAACCTGATTCTTGCTTTTAGGCCGAGCAAGTTTTTCAAAGCTTTGTGATATTCGATGAATTTTCTAGCCCGTCAAGGCTTTAATGGGCCACCTCCTAGGGCCATTAGGCTTTACATTGGATGTTAACATTAGCCGCTCATTAAGCTTTAAATGGGCCGAAATTAAGGCCCGTATAAACCTATACGGGCCAAGATGTCCTGTCTATTATGTTTTAAATGGGCCTTGCTCCCACCGTCCACGTTTTTTAAAACTTTCGACATTGGTTATCATATATAGCCCATTAAGGTTTTACTGTGTGTTTTGGGTAATGGCCCAAACTTTCAACTGTCTTTCAGAGCAAATTTGCTCAAACTACACCCAGAAATACTATATGAATGTATGTATTAAACAAATACGTGTATACACCCAAAGCGACCGTACACCTAAAATTCCCCAGTACACAATTCATTATTACGCTTTCACTCGAGTAGAAAATAAGGATCAAATTCATCCCAAATGGAACCATATTCTCTCCACTTTTGGGTCGAGTCAGAAGCAGTTGAGCCAAAATACTTTTCATGTGACTTCAGTACTAACAAATATAGGTTAAAAATTAGAGGATTTCCAAGAAAAGGGTTAACAGCCTCTCCCAGTTCAAGGACCTCAGAGAGCAGGGACTTGCCAGTCTCAGGTTCCTGTTGGAGTATGCAGCACGATAGGATGTAAAACACGAGCAAATTTGCATAGACGGGTAAAAATGCATCTTTATGATTTCCAACTCCACCAATCCATTGGACTCCTCCAAGCTTGTCATTATGGTTACTGGCAAATGCTACTAACTGTTGGTAAAATCTGCTTCTCCATTTATGCATAAAATCCTGCATGCCACCCTCTTTAGAATTAACAGTGCATTTTGAACTCAGAATATTCTCCAACTGGGAACAACAGATCTGACAGATGAACAACTTCTCCTCATGATGGTTATCAATCTCTTTGTCAAAGACGCGTCTGACAAGGTCTCCATTTGAAACGGAATAGTTCATATTGTTAGCAGCATTAAGCACCCAGCAGCACAGATAATCCAAGTAATCAAGCCAGTGCCTAAAGGTTGATGATAAATGCTCAAAACACAACGTAATCACTTTCTCTACTTGCCTAGGAGCAATACCAGCTGAATAGTGTTTCACTTTTCCAGGCACAATACATTTCTGGACTTCCAAAGCAAGTCTCTTTCTAATCCCGACATCTTCATCCTCCAGAAGTTTTATGCATATCAGCCATAGATCCAGCATTCTACCAGCATATACCCTAACATTCCCCTCTGGTTTTCCATCAGAAAATTGCTTGCCAGAGACTAAAGGACCTAATATCTTAGCTTGAGCTAACAAACCAGATGCAACCATTGATTCTGCAGCTGCCTTCCTCAGGTTCACAGGCTCCGATGCATTGCTGTACTGCTCTATCAGATTGACAAAATAACTTGTGCTGTTAGAGAAATCAGACTTTATTTTACACAGATCAGATTGGCAGAACTCAGGCCTCTTCTTTTCTATTTCAGAACTAAAAGAGCTCAAAAGTAGGTTGGAGATTCGTCTTATGCAAACTCCCATGCAGCAGATAAGTGTTTGGCGCGTCTTTGCATGCCTTGTGGTCCTCAGTAAAGAAGCAAATGTTTCCCATAGCTGGGATACTGAACTGCAGTCCATCTCACAAATATATCTCGGGTTACTGGATTCTTGGTAGTCATCTGGCACTTCCAGTAGATTCCAAGTGTAAAGAATCTTTAGAATGCAACGCATGCATTTATGGTGCTTCTCTGATGCCAAAAGCTTCATCAGTGTCTCCTGGAGATTGATGTTAGACAAGCAAATTTTCCTAGCATCAGAATAAAATTGATCCCTGCAACTGATACCTGATTCTGTCAACCTGAGGAACAAAAGAAGCCATTTCATTGTTGCAATTTGTACTTCATATGACGAATCTGACGTTGAATGAGTCAACCTCTGCTGAAATTTGGCAGCAGCAACCTCCATTTCATATCTTCTCCTTGGGAAAGCGCAAGCAGCAGAAGAAAAACTTTTCGGCATCAGAAGACCATCTTCAGCAATTTCTTCAGATGTTTGGAAAACACAGTAGAAATACGAAATTGCTGCTTGTTCACGAACTTCTGAAATAGTAGGATCAAAATATGATGGGTAATTGGATGGTTCTAAATCCAAGCATTCAGAAGATAACTGCCAGAGAAGGTTCCAAATGGCGCCAATGCTTTGAGATGTTTGGCATGTTCTTGCAAGACTGAGCATATTGTCAAGTAATTTCAGGAAACAGCCATTTAGGGTAGGGCAGTGACATAATTGTGTTCTTCCAATCCACGAACATTTGGCTAGAATTTGAATCAACCTGCTAAGAATCATATCCTTTTTAAGTGAATCAGCAAGGTTTCTACAATTGTTATCCACAAGAGTGCTCAGCTGCAATAAGATACCATGGATTAAATTGAAAGAAGCATTAGAGGTCCTGTTGGTGAAGTGCAGTGATGTAGATGAATCAGGAGTCATATTCTCATTTTCAGTGCAAGGCAACTCAGAAGCAATATTTAGCAAGACGGCTTGCAGTTTCTCATTGGATACCAAGCCAGTGAGAGCTCTTGATGCAAGTATGCGAATCCGAAAATTGTTTTGAAATGAGCATCTCCTTATAAATGGCATGAAAAGGAAAGGGTCCAAACTGTCGCCAGTTTCACTAGTGATTGGTGAAGGTTTAAGCCGAGACAAGAGTATTAACATTGGACACAAGCTTGGGTGCTCAATGTTCTTCAGGTCAGATCTTAAATCTTCAGATGAGCCATCCACAAGCAACTCAGTAGCCACTTTCAGTTCATTTGATAAAAATGAGTGCAGTGAAGAGTACCTTTAATCAAAGTGAAAAGGAAATAAGTATAATTGTAGAACTGAATAAAGTATCAGATCTTGTCATCAAATATCATCTCCTGTTTGTTGACTAAGTGTTACCACACAATGCAGTGTTCAGACTGATCTTTCCTCATGATAAACACACTAACCAATCAGTGAATCACTGAATGAACTAATCCAGACTACATCCACATCCAAGTTTTTACTCGATGACATGAAGGTGATAATATGCATCCATCTAACATTTAAATTTGTTGGTTGTCCAAACCAAACAAAATACCAAATAGAGAAATTATTGATTAGAATATAGCTTTGCAATATAAAATGGAGAGAGAAATATAATCATATTGTTTGGTAAAGAATACCTATGAAAAAATTCAAGCCCAGTTAGAGCACGCCTGGCAGATTCTCGTTTCTGCACATTGAGGAATCCAATCATGCGACGGACCAAGGCAGTATATGCAAGACAAGCACTGTTACGGACCTCCCAGTATGATGATGAGAAAGACTGGATTGAGATAATTAATGCCTCGGAAGCAAAACCTGATGTATCAGTTGCTAGGTTTGTATCATTGAAATCAGCTCTAAGGGCATTGAAAGCATGCACAGTCGGAACGACTCCTTCATCCCGAATCTTTGAGATCTTTTCACCGCCATACGTCTCAGTAAGTTGAGTGTTGGCAGTTGCTTGACTCGATTTTGGTGAGTAACCACCAGAAAAGTCATTGTTCAAGCTGTTTAATTTAGTCAGATCTGTTAAAGACTTTTTAGCTACATCTATTAACCACCACAGGGCCCTTGGCAGCAGCCTTTTTGGCGTGCCCTCAGGCTCTGAGAGGAAAAGTGCAGTGAAAGCTGCTGGAATACCAGCACTTCTCCTTAGTAGGTCATCCACTGTTTGGCCTTCGGCCACTGTTCTCTCCATTAGTTGCTCCATCCAAGTTTCTGTCAATTTACAAAGCCTGAATAAGAAGCAGCAATATTAGCACATGGACTCAGAACAAAATAGCTCCACTTTGGTATTGAAGTTTCTATTTTCATGGTCACCCTGAGAAAACTACATTATGGAAAAAAAGCTTGCTGTCTTAAAGACATATGCGAGGAATGGATCATACAAGCTCGAATCATTTGAATATCATGTATTCTCAGCAATTAGTACAGAAATAAAAAATCGAATCACCCAATTCATGGGTTTGTAGAAGAAAGGAACAAATCTAACAATAACCATAATGTTAAAACTATTATTTAAAGATGAACTCTCAAATGCTAACAACTGACTTCTAAAAAGTCCTGGCCTTAAAATACTAGATAGTCGAGAAATTAGGGCCCCAAGAATATTTCACAGGTTGCAATACGATCAAAATCAATCTAACAAAAGGTGCAAATAAGAATAAAGCATCGAAATAGTAACTCCCTGATAATTCAGAAGTGAAATTCATTAGCATCAAATATGAGATAACTTCAAAGAAATTGACCTTGGATCATTTGAACAAAGCAAACGGTTGCACAGTGCTGTAAATCCAGCCCTTGTTTTATCAATGGCACCATTATGCTTCATTTTCAGAAGCACCTCCAAGAAATGGTTGCCAATTGCCTCAAGTTGTTTTATATCAAGCATTGCATTAGATGCTGTAGTCGGTACATCAGCATCATTACCAACCGCGAGCCCTGACTCGTTTGAAGTAGGCAAAGGAATTTTTCTAATAATTGTTCCTAAAAGAAGGCCCACCTGGAAAATAAATAAAGGTAAATTCAAATCAACTTATCAGAAAATCATCTTGGCCAATATGGCTAGCATAAATCTTGCTTGTCTAGGATATACATATATTGAATAAATGTTAAAATCATTCTCTGAGCTGCAGGGAGTTAACTGTTCAATTAGGAGTTATAAATTAAAGAAACCCTCTGACCATGAAAATTAAAGAAACCCTCTAATAATAGAACAACACCATTATTAGATGACTTTGCCCAGGCAAGCACCAGCATTGCAATATTTACTGGTAAACAGTACCTCTTTCATTGCAAGCCAACAACCAACCATAACAATCTGCGTGGAAGGACTGGGTGCCTGCGTGCATTCTGAGTTTTTTTGTGTCTCAACAACTACAGAAGCAGATTGCTCCATCTCATCAGGAACCTCCAACAAAAGTTCATTGTCATCAATTTCCTCCATATTAATAGGTAAGTGCAATGCGTCTGCTGAGACCACCCAAAGGGCTAAAGAAGTTATTCGCATTACCAGGTCCAGAAGCCTTTCTAATGCATGCTTTATATAAGAAATGCAGTGCAAAACTGCATCAGAAGTCCAATCCATTTCCTCAAAAGTGTATCTTAGAGTAAGCAATACACCATGAACAAAGCTATTCTTGCACGCTTCTGAAAGATCATTTTCTCCATCCTCCACAGCAGCAAGCAGCTAATCAATCAACGATGTGACATATACTAATGCAGGAGAGCAGGACGTACCACCTCCATACTCCATACTGCATATATCTGACTCAGAAGGAAAAGAGACCACATTACATGAAGGTCTAACAATCCACCTGAGATCCATGACATACTTCCTAAAAATTAGCCTTAACGTGAGAGCTCCAGCATCGCTGTCTCGAACTCGGGGGCTGCAAACCAGCTTTTTAGCCCATATAATTGTTTCTCTGACCATGTCTGGACTACAAATGCCAGGAAGTGGGGTAGGAAAATATAGTAAAATGCGGAAAGAACTCTCTCTCAGCCGATCCCAACTATCAACAATTGATCCAACGAGAAGCATGGCTGAATCAGGTAAAGTAAATCCTTTACTGTATTGATATAGATTGATTTGGGATGAAACAGCATCCTGAACTTTCGGCACTACAGGAATAATAGACCAAACACTAAGCATTATCAGTATCAGCTCCATTGCCATTATCTTTCTCTCATATGGAGCAGAAGGATAGCATGAGAAAAGCAAGAAACAGCTCAACCACTTCATAAATTTGAAGAGATTCTCTGCCCTGTATTTTACAGTTTCCTCAGCTCCTGTAATGAAAGAAACTCCACTAGTGTCTCCCGAAGCAAGAGGGGCTGCCAGGTTCCCACCTTGAGCTGTCTCTCCAATGCTGTTCGGACTCGAGTAAAGAACTTTCTGAATAAGCTGGTCCATTTCATTACAAAAGCAGTAGAACAACACCTCATATTCAGTGGCACTGCACTTCTCATTAGGTTGAGCTCCAAAGGAGAAGGCAGACTGGACGTCTTTGGATTAAAAAATAGAGTTTCTGCTGCATCTATGCGAAGGGACTCGTCCTCGTGGGTCAATGCCAATATGAGCCACTTGACTGGAACTTTAACCTCAATGCTTTTTAAACAGACAACACAGTGTAAATGATTATTTTCTGTGTCCAGTGTTAAACATTCGGGAGAGATTGTGGTACTTCGGTGCCAATCAACGTCCCCCTCTATCAAAGCAAGTAAACGACAAATCTTGAGCAATGAAACCAAAACACCAACTCGCTGTTCAACAACTAAAGCCACATCCATACAACCAGGCTCGGTATAAGCAAATTTGGAGTCCTTGCCCCACGGACCGATGCCAATCAGCGCAAGCATA
The DNA here is from genome assembly GCA_963692815.1 of Nyctanthes arbor-tristis. Classification (NCBI taxonomy): domain Eukaryota; kingdom Viridiplantae; phylum Streptophyta; class Magnoliopsida; order Lamiales; family Oleaceae; genus Nyctanthes; species Nyctanthes arbor-tristis. Next base: position 25,414 of record CAVNYN010273138.1, on the reverse strand, counting down.
GGAAAGATACTGTCCCTATCCAACTCAAGTAGCACTGGGAGGGCATATGTATTCAAGTTTGACCGTAGCTTTGCATGCCCAGAAGCAAGTCCACATAAAAATGGCTGCAAGCAATGACCTCTATATTTTGTATAACCACTTTCAACACCATCACTACTACAATATTCATCTCGCAGGCATTCGAGTAACACTTTAGGAATGTTGTAGCAGCACAGCACACATCATCGTCAATATATGCTTGGGCTGTTTCAAACAACAAGTCAGGATTCATATTGAGAATGGTCTTGGCTCCCAACCTCTTGGTAAGGGAAGCTAAAGGGACATATCTTCCCTTGCAGCGTGGTCCCAGGCGAAGAAGATCAGAAGCTATCTTCCTCAAGAACAACTTGATTTCTCGACTACTTTCCGCCCATTTAAGACTAGCCTGTATGTCTAAGTAGAGATCAAAGATAAGATGAACTTGTTTAACGGTTTGACTTAATGGATCTTCCAAGTTATTCCACACAATCCTTAATATTCGGGCTCCCATGTCCTCTGGGATTGGATCACAATTTTCAGCAACATTACTATTGCCACCTTGTAGTAATGTTTTTATCTGCTGCAAGCATATTTGCATCACAGTTAATGCATGGAAATTAAAATGACTATCAGTAGGGTTTTCGCAATAATTACAAATCTCAGGCAATATTCCATCATACAGAATTGACTTAACTGAACTACCACCATTGGCAGAATCCACAAAGCCATTTGAATTGAAGTTCAATACAACATAATGAGCGTCCAGAACAGTTCTCGCGCTTGCAGTTAGTATTCCCCTGATAAGGCAAAGTCTACTCAACGGCGAAAAATTACCGATTTCACCGACCAAATCACCATGGTGTGAAGTTTTCCTAACCACATCTTCAAGCTCAAATTTCCTGTCCACAATGTAAGTCTGATTAAATACACCTTCAATGATAAATAAACCATATTCATCACAACTCAAACACACCTGCAGAGCTGCGCAGAAACTCACTCCTGCCGCCACTAAACAATCTCTTGCAAACCACTGTGATTTCAAAATGCTCAAAATAGTAGCAAATATCATTTCCATGACAACTTGTTTCTTCAAACTAGTCTCATTCTGCTCACTACCCATATCATAGAAATTCATTGGGAAACGCTGAAGCAAATAGTACAAACAAGAAAGAGCCTCCTGGCACTGTTCCATTACAACCGGCGATGGCCTAGACCATTCATTTGTCTCAGAAACCACACTACTCAACCCAAAAACCACATCCATACCCACCAAAACCGCACATTGCTCCACAGCTTCCACCAAATACCCCAACTTTGGTGTGCTTAACATTGACAGAGCTGCACGGGCAACACAGAATCTTTTTCCCTTCCCATTCTCCCCACCATACTCCTCAGATAGCTGCCTATAACAATTCCTAATCAAACTCTGAAAATTCTTGCATTTCGCTAAGACAGAAGCTAAAGTCCTATGCAAAGGCACTGAGTTCTCAAGAAAAAGTATTTCTAAATAAAATTTCGCAGCGCGGGAAACGAAGTTCTCGTCAGATTTCGCGTTTGACGATAAGCTCGAAAATGCCGATGCAACATTTTTGGCGTGCTCCAGTTGTGCATAAGTGGACTTAAGAGAAATTAGGTGCTTTAACTCGGCAAAGAAGGCGGAGTCGTCAGCTGTTTGATTTAATGCCCGAGTGAAATATGGAGGGAATGTAACTGCGTTGTAAGTGTAACGGTGGCGGTGCTGCAAGGCACGCCACTTAGCGGACATCACTGTTTGTGGGTCGATTCAGTTGCAAAGATTTAGGGCCGTAGAGTGATCGGAGAGTGCGGGGTTTGAAGGCGGCCTTTCTAAGCGGAGTTCTACTCTCCAGCCGAGATTAGGGTATAGGGTTCAGTAGTCAACAAATTCACGATTGTGTAAAATTTCAGAAAAAGATCCCCACCTTTGCAGAAAGTAATAGTGTCGTCCTATCATTTATTTAATCCATCCCTATCCATTTTTTAAGAATATGGATCTCCAACCTTTAAAAAATATACGTACAAGAGGTCCGTCTAACCGGTTTCGTCCATTTTTGTTGTTCGCTTTTTTTTTTTAAAGATAATTTTGCCCTTTCTTTATATAAAAATAAGAACCAAAAAAAATTCAAAAAATTTATTTTTTTTTTCTAACCTCCTCACAAGACCTCTATGTTTTTTTTTTTTACATATATAAGGCCTAGCGTCCATGAATTAACAAACTAGCAAAAACATAGAATCAATACTTCCTACAATTCATTCACATGACTTATAGTGTTATACAATGCAAACATTATGTCATCAGCGATCAATGTATTATCTTCCCTATTCACTTACCTAACATCACTAACACCAATGTCTTACTTTTGACAACGAATTCTCTCAAATTCAAATCTAAATCAATAATGGTGATAGGATGTGATTGATATCGAAGTCAATAAATTATAATAGTTAAAAAAGTATGAATATTTCTTATAAGAAAAATTAAGGAATGAGTTAAAAGGTATGAATATTTCTTATAAGAAAAATTAAGGAATGAGTTAGTCCACCAAAAAAAGGGGTGTTTCTTCTCCATTTTTATGCTGCAACCATATCCTCCAAAATATTTGGGTCAACAAGTAGTTAATAAAAGGGGAAGGAAAAGCCCCCTTCTTGTTGTCAGGAGTCTCCATTTTACCAAGGGAAATGGCAATAGTGGTAGTATTTGGTGGAAAATGAAGTAACTAGTTGGAGAAAATAATATATTCTTTCATTCTTTTACTTTAATTCTTTTAGATTTTTCCAAAAAAATTTTGTATCTATTTTGTTTTACTTCATGTAATGAGGTTTAAATGGTCATTTTATAAGCATCTAAAGGTAAAAAACTGGAATTGTCCATAAGACGTTTTGTACTTTCATAAGACGTTTTGTACTTGTTTTTGAAAGTTATGGATTTACAGTCTTGAAAAAATAGATAAAGTCAAAATTGTTATTTTTGTATGAAGGTTTGGGACCTTTTGTGAAATTTACCCTATGGTTAATTATTCTCTTTCTCAAAGCAATGAAATGCATGATTGTGATGTTTGTTTTTTTACACATTTCTTAGAATAATAATTACACTTTACGGAATTATTATCATGCAACGATTATTTACACTAAAAAAAAAAAATGTTGAATGTTGTTTCTTGAATTTAAGCGCGTTCAGGAACGATAATGGCCGGAAAGGGGTGAAGAAATTTTGCGCCCAGACGTACATTTTAGGCAAGGCAGATCTAAAATATAAGAGGAGGGGTAGCAGAAATTTGACAACTCCTAGTCGAAATACTAGAAAAGTTGTTTTCCCTAATCATTGAAAAGACTCTAAAAGAATTTCTTCGAAAACGGGGGTAACTATGGAAAAGGGTGACCATCCCCTTACCTCCGCCCCTGGTTTTAGAACATAAGATAAAATAGTAGAATGAGAGGAAGTATTTTGTGAGTCTCTTACAACATGTTGAGAGTAGTGTTTTAATAAATGCAATGTATCAAAAATCGTTAAACTCAAGTTTTGTATACTTAAGCGCGTCACTATATGATAAAATGTTGTTGTCAATACATGGTAAAGCCCAATGTATGATGAAACGTATAGTCTAATTTTCAAGACTAAATATTGCCTATACGAGCTTTTCATAACACATATTGAGAAAGTAGAACTTTTGCAAAAATTGAATTTAAATAAGAATGTCTTTAACTCCTCGTCTATTGTTGCTCACGTATTAATTGCATTGGAGTAGTTTTTAGCTGGCTAGAGGATACGAATACATGCCTTTCCCCTAGGTTATGAGAAAAACTGGTTAATGGGGCACCAGGCTTGCTTGCCTGGGGATAGCAAACAACCGTAGAAGCGAGCTAAGGAGTCAAGCAAATGCGTTAATGAGTATTAGGTTCGAGCTTGGGTAGTTAGGGGTGCTCAAAATTGCTAAAATAGGTTAGTCTAACAAATTATAAATCAATCGTTTTGCTACACTTGCACAATTTTCTTACACAATTGCATTTGAGAGCATCCTATTTTTTTAATACATTGCACGGTTTAAAATAAAATTACAATCTGATAATGATAGTAAATTGTGTAAAACAACCATATACATCATTCGTGTACAAGTAAGATTTTCCTTTGAGAAATGGTCAACTAGTTAACCTACTTACCATATATAGTCTATATTTGACAATATTTGGGCCTGGTCCATGAAGATTCAGCTTGCCAGGCCTATAAGTATAATATTCTCATGGGCTTCTTTTGGGTAATTTTCCCATGATATTATCATGGCCTAATCCTGATTTTTGTACTTAAAACTTTAAAAGCTTGGTTTAGGGTAATTTTCCCTTCTCTATTTTAAGAGATAATCAGACGTTTTACAGTCATTAATGGATCTAAAGCCCCTTTAGATTGCCATTGACATTATGGGACGAACGCCCAAATTGGGGATCTTTGGATGATCATACATTAGTCTCGTCTCTTGCCCCGACTAAGAGCATAATGCAATAATGTCAACATTGTATGTATATATAGGTGTGTGTGTGTGTGGATATTACACTAAAAATGTCTCCAATACAATAATATTAATGGTGTAACTATGGCTGCTTATTATTAGATTCGTCCTACTACCCTCCTGCAATTTGTTATGTGCAAAGTAATCACTAATAAAACCAACACGTTAAATTTTTTTAGTTGGGTTTCATTTGTTGAACAATGTCTATATGAATGGCAAAGACTAGAGTAGTACTAGCAAGTGATGATTGATTGGAAATTGATGAGTTTTTTCTGAAGTGTGAAAAGGAAGTCTCATCAGGTGACTTGTCACACAAAAATAAAGTGGATTCCTATTGCTATTAATAAGTGAGGCATGAGCAAAATCCAATTGTCAAACTCATGATCCTTTACAATTTGTGTGTCCTACCATGTCAAAAGCTAAATCAATTAGTGATGTGCATCATTTTCCGGTACTAATTGCAATAAAAAGAAGCCAAATCTATGATGACAAAGTACAAAAGGTGTAGTTAAAAAGATATTTAAAAAAAAAAAAAAAATCAGCGGCGAAGTCTTGATTATATGTGTGTTAATCCTGCGAAAATTAGAAATTTTGACACCATTATTTTCATCTTAATGGCTTTGTAATTCACTTCAAAATCTTCATTTGATATGGCAAATGATGTCTAAATTGGCCTGTGAATTTGGATAATTATTAACGTGCATGTATTGTTGATTGTTAAACAAAGCATGGGCAGGAAGATGCCAATAATTGCCCACACCTTATATCACACATTTTTCTGTAAAAATTCATCTCACCTTTATTCTTGCGTCTCGCATGCTCACCCCCAAGAAAAAAACTTCACAACCACACTTATCGAAAACTCGAAAGTGTACCCAAATACAACATAATTTGACCAAAACATGTATTTTTCAAGGACACTTGGAGTATGAAAATATCATGATAATTGTTAATTGTATCAAACAAGGGATGGGATATTAGACCAACCTAAGAAAGAACGGGTAACGAAAACATGAATATGTTGAGTTATCTTTATTATTTCCTACTTAGACAGAGATTTTAGGGAAACTGGGTAGGACGAAGGTTTTTTTTTTTTTGCCCCTAGGTTCATCATTTTGTTTTTTTGGGAATATTTTCACTTATATTGAATAATGTAATGTAATCTAGTAGTTTTTTTTTTCTTTTTTTTCTTTTTTTTTTGAGGGAATAATGTAATCTAGAAGTTTTTTTTTTTAGAACAATATGTAATCCATAAATTATAAACACCAATTTATGTGACATTCAATAACCTATGCAATTTATAAATGGGTCTCGTCATGTCAACACACAATTAATTCAGTTTATTACTTAATACATCAATTGTTAGATAAACTTGTTCTATAACACCTGTAATACACGTAGCACTAATGGGAGGGTCATCCACCATCTCTATTTTTGATGTACTCTTAGCTGATGCTTGTATTGAATAAATCTCTTATTTCTTCAAAATAAATAAATAATTGGAGTGGAAATAAATGGTAAAAGGGTCAAACCCTATGGCTTATAAAACTTCAAAATTCAGAATCTTGATTAAACTATCACATGTCTATACAATTACAGCCTAATACAAGCAGCTAATTAAAAATTAACCCCCCATCTAATAGAATCTCTTGTCCCGAAAAGCATTTACAACACAACCAAAGCCACTTCATATATTTTATTTAAACCCCTAATGCTTAAAAACAAACATAAACAATAGCCCTTTTTCCTTTTTAAATTTATACATTTTTATCTACTTTAAAGTGAGAGGAGGCCAATGCATAAAACTACAATTTTTGTCAAAAGATTAGCAGACCATTTTAGTCTTCTTGACCCCTTAATCTAACTTTATTACCTAATTTTTTTGTTATTTTATTTTTAGTATATTTAAAAAGATTAAGCTAGCCTTAAAGTATATATTTAAAAAGATTAAGCTAGGTTGTTTAGTAGCCAAGATTTGTTGGCAATCTTCCATATTTTTTCATGTCCGTATATCATGTGGATCAGAGGATAATCAAGTTCAATATTTGATATCGTCATTTTCTACTGTACATGTTTCAAACAGGAATTCACAACTCTGAGTATAATTTATGCATGTTGTTCTTTATGGTGTTGTTGTGTGGACACCTGTCTTTATTTAGCTATACGATTTTTTTGTGAGATGATTCTAAGCACTAACTAGAGAATGGTACTTTGGATCACACTATGCTTATAGTTATGTTAATTAAGTTATGATAGGGTACCTCTGACATCAAAAATCGCAGCAAGATTTCACATGTTGTATATTGGAAGTATTTTGAGATAAAAAGTCGGGTAACCAATTACCTAGCCATGCAATGCTTGTCCTAGAAAAAGTAAAATGAAGGATAGATACCATGACTATAAAGGGAAAAGACGGAAGAAATAATTTTTCAAGGTAACCATATAATAAGTAGGGTAATTTTCAGAAAAGGTCCTTTGCCTCTTCAAACATTAACATTTTCTTCTCTAACCTTATTTTAAAGCTAGGAGTCCCCAACTTTTCAAAAATATACACAAAAGATCTCTATAGTCCTTCCATTTTCATTATTCACCTTTCTTGAAAGACAATATTACCATTTCTTTAAATAAAAAAATAGGAAAACAAAATTATAAAAGTTTAATTTAATTTAATTTCTATTTCACAGACTTATACATATTCACATATATATCATCTTTTCATGTACTCACCTCACACAATCTACAAACATATTGATTGATGTATTATTTTCCCCATTCACCTACCTAACACCACTAACCACCGTGCCATACTCACTTGTGGTAGTAGACTCAAATTCAAATATAAATAAGTAATGGTATTTGATGTGTGATCGATGTTGAACTCATGAAATTTATAATGATTAAAAATATGTTAATTTTTCTTTTTTGGAAAATTTGAAGGAATAAGTTACTACTAAAAAAAAAAATTGGGGGTTTCTTTTCCCTTTATTTCTACGGTAACCTCCAAACATCCCAAAATTTCCCGTCTACATGTAGTAAAAACATGAAGGAAACTCCTCATTTTGCTTTTGTTAGAGGCAACTTAAATACAGATCTCAACAAACAATTACAAAGATATATGAATAAATGACATGAAAAAATGACATTCTCACATGACACAATTTCATTGGGTGGTGACTACATGGATATTTTTCAATAATCCAATTTCATTGTGTTACATATACAATGTCACTTATTAGCGTCAACTTTTTTATATCTCTCTAAAATTTTTGGATCAACCCCTCTCCATAATTCATTGAGGGAAATGGTGGTGGTACTTAATAGAATGTAAGAGTAACTAACAAAAGAATGTAAAATATTCTATGGTCCTTCTGTTTTAAATCTTTTGATATATTTTTTTTAAAGTCATCTATTTTTATTTTCTTTTATTTCATGTAATGATGATAACATGCTCATTTTGTAAGCATCTAAAGCTAAAGTCAATGGAAATTGGAGACCTATAGTCTTAGTCTTGAGAAAAAAAAAGTAAAAGATGAAATTATTACTTTTTTAAATGTTGGGGAGCTTTTGTGAAATTAATCCGAATAAGTACCACTATAATCGAATGCCTCTTCTTGCAAATTGACTTTTGCTATCGGTAAAAAAATAATTGACAACAATTTAACAAAAAGAACACTTGATATGATCTTATTTTTCAACAGATAATATTACTTTTAGGTATAGTTTGATTGTAAGTATAGAAAATGCATTGAAAGAAATTAAACTTTAGATAATTGAATTCCCTAAAATTAATTTCCATGGGAAATGTTAATTACACATATTTGATTGACTTGATTTTTCACTTAGAAATAGTTGTTGTTTTTCATCTTTCGGTGTTTAATAACTATTATTTTCCATGGAAACAATTCTTTTTTTTTCAATTTTTTATTTAATAGTTATTATTTTTTATATATATTATCAATATTTGTATATAAATTGTATTTTTTTCTATGCAAAGCTACACGGGCTCCAATTTTGAGCTGAATATATATTTATATCTGAGACGAAATCAAACAAACGAAGAATAAAAAAAATATAAGTAATGAAGAAGCACAATACTCATCAAGCTCTCGTCCTACATGATTTTTTTGATGGACGATAGTGATAAGATGGGAATATTTGAGGATAGTTATGAAGATAGATTACATATAGCGGGCTTTTTGACGATAAGACGATTCACAGCTCATGATTCAATAAATAATTTTGAAGTTAGCAACAATCCCGGTAATACAATTAAGTAGAAGTTTATGCAAAAAAAAAAACATGAAATTCAGAATTGATTTGTGCATAAATATGAAGATAAGACAAAGTTATAGACTCCAATAATAATCCATAATTAGAAATTTTAATGTCTTTTATTCGTTAGCATTGGTAATAAATGCCATGTAATATAAAATTTCACCAAAAAAAAAAAAAGGAAAATTTCTTGACTTACGATTGTGTGTTTAGAATTTTTTAAATTAAAAAATAATCTGATATTTTATGAAATATAGAATTCCAATTCTCTGGAAAATCAATTACCTAGGTCTCTCAAGGAAAATATTTTTCTTGTTTGCCTGGAAAATATAGTCCCATGACTAAAAGTGGGAAAATATTTTCCATAGAAAAAACCAATCAAACAGCATAAAAGTAAGAATTTAGGTGAAAACTAACATTTTTCATAAAAAATTATACCAATGAAACACACCCTTACATTAATAGCATTACATTCGTCACATATCTTTTTTGTATTACATTTTGTCAAACTAATTGCGCACATAAAATATTACTTATGCGGTTAAAATTCTATATAAGTGAGTATTCAATTTTTATTTATTTATTTATTCGAGGAAGTGTATTCAAAACTTATGTGATGAATGGCATGTGTTTCCCAATGTAAATTGTGTATCACGTAAATCAATTTAACTTTTATCATGTATAGCAATTTAATTTTTTTATCACATACCCTCTCTCCCTCCCACGAAAATATTCCCCTTCTATTTCACATAGATTAAAAAAACCTAGTTAATATTGTTAAAAATATATAATTTAAGAATATATTTCATAATATGACCTTTGGTTTAAGTAATATTTCACTCTAAATCTTATTTATTGTTGATTATCATACATAATAAATCAGGATATTTTATTACACTAAAAAGTTAAATAAAGAAATAAGAATAAAATCTAGGATAGATAAAAAAATAATAGAGGAATATTCTATTGGGACATATAAAGTATTTTATAAGATCTACATTTATCTTTCACTATTGATCATTTATTTATCCTCCAATCCACATATTCTATCAGACAAAAAACAAGGACTTAATGGTTGAACCATCAGCCCAACTTTTAGAATTAAATCCTTTTATGCTTTCTATTCAAAATTTTATTTAACCTCTCACGCTTTTAGTAATAACTAGATTTTTACCTGTGCGTTGTATGGTTAGACATCTTATCCAAGTATCTACGTAAATATCAATATTTAGTTTTAATAAATTATGATAAATAATAAGTAAAAATAAATTTTCGTTTCTGTTGACATCATCTTACAATAATTATAATATACAGTAAATTGAAAGCAATTAACCAAATCTACTATCATATGGTATGACATCATATGATTATGTATAACCATTTAGCGTGCATCGGAACACGACGTATGAGAAATCACAACCATGTGGCATGTCTCAGTACATTCCATATGGCCACATGGTAGTAACATATACCATATAAACATATAGTGTAAGATCATTTTTACTATTAAATGGTATCATTAAAACAAATAAATTTATTTACCCTATGATACACAACAGAAAAGGAACTACATAATATGAAATAATTATTAGCTCAATGATATTTTGTAGTAATATATATATTTTTATTTTTTATAAATATATTAGATCGTCATGGATGATGTAAAAGATAAAATCATATATATCATAACAAAAGAAGATTAATTAATCTCAAATAATAAATATGAATAACTCACCGTTTGATAACATATAACGAAATTAATAACTATTAATATGTGTGTGTGTATATATATATATATATATATATATAAAGTAAAAATGACCTGAAAGAATAAAACTGAATGAAGACTCTTCATTATCAATTTCATTAGTGGTATGACGGCTGAGAACTGTGAGAGTGAGAGAGAGAGAGAGAGAGAGGGAGAGGGGGGCAAATAGAATATTCAAATAAGGAGAAAAAATTAAAAACCAAAAAGTAGAAGGGATAAACATCAAAGTTACCGCATTGGTTACCACAAAACAATCAAAATGACCAAAATGCCCCCATTTGAAACATTTTGGGCGGGAAAATTGCAGTCAAATTGTACCACAGCACCTCTCATTTTATTAATATATAGATTTCCTTAGAAGTAGAAAGTTATACCGGTTTAAATCTACTAATTTTATTCTAAAAGTAAAAGAGAGGACAACTAAATATTTCAATTTATAAGATCTTGTATCGTATCATTGTTGGATGCATGTAACCCCATTGAAACACAAACCAACATGTAGCTATGTCTTTAATTAATCACTTAATCAGCTTTATATTGAAGAAAATAAAGACACAAGGGAATATATTGATCCATGGGAAGTCTCCTAGTTCAGCTCACCCTACCATGTAATGCCCATAGCCTAAGGTTCTTGGAATATCAGTAAAGCAAGTTGACCCAAAGGATCACTCACTTGTCCATCTTGTAGGGAGCAAAATCTCCAATTCTCATTCCTCTTCTCATCGAATTGTCATTTTATTTTTACAGTATATAAAAATTAACGTAAAAATAATAGTTTAATGGTTAGAAAATAGTCCACTTCTTGAAACCTCCGAAAAATTACAAAATCGAAGACACCAAGTCCAACTGCTTGGCATCTTTTGGCATACATATTACCAAATTGAAGGGGTGTGTATTTTTCTTCTCCTCTTTCCTTTTCCTTTTTTGGGGTGAAGTCTCATGATGAATATAGCCATGCAGTAATAATTATTTTTACTTTTATCTGAGCATGACAAGTGCAAATTCATTTTGTAGCTAGCCTCTTTATTCATGCCGTATCTTAAACAAAAAGCTAAGTAATTAATTGCTTGGGATTAATTAATAATTAATTTTTCTTCTATTATAATTGGCTTCTATTATTATCCGAATAAAAATCTTATGGCTCGTATTCTTTAAAAATGATGCCTTTTTCTATAAAAGCCAGATTATTAGCTCTACTACTCCCATTCCCCTCGTTTGACCAGCACTGCTGATTGTCCTGGTTCACTTCTCTTTCTCCTTTGGGAAGGGAAATCAGAGCTCTGCCTTTCCCTCTCGTGATTCAGTGAGTCATCTTAATCACTGCCCAACAGTACCCTCTACACCAGAAAAACACTTCTTTTTGACTGTCTGTTATTCAATATGCAACTATTTGTGCTAAAGAAACAAGCTTTTCCTTTACTTGTGAGGTGGGTGTGAAGTGAGATATTCAGAGGTAGCTGGTTTTGTTTATTCCGGTGGAATGGCTGAGAACACAGAAGGGAAAGCAATGCCGGAGACGGAGAAGAAGAAGGAAAAAAGCCTGCCGTTTTATCAGCTCTTTTCGTTTGCAGATAAATACGATTGGATTCTGATGATTTCTGGCAGTCTTGGGGCTATTATTCATGGGTCTTCTATGCCTGTCTTCTTTCTTTTGTTCGGTCAAATGGTTAATGGCTTCGGTAAAAATCAAATGGATTTGCACAAAATGACTCATGAAGTGTCCAAGGTTCACTATTCTTAAATCTTTAAATGCGCCCATTTTCTGCACTTCAGTTTTTTTTTCCCCTTTTTTCTATATACTTATCAGATCTGATTGAAATGATTTCTACAATGAATGCAGTATGCTCTGTATTTTGTATATCTTGGATTGGTGGTGTGCTTTTCATCATATGCAGGTGAGGTTTTTTTCTTGATTTTAAATATTTTTTATTAAAAATTTTAGCTTCAAAGTGTTCACTGTTGAGCCAGTTCAACTGGGATCAGTCGCACGTGGTCCGTGGACTGTCCCTCTGTCTTCTTCCTCATGGCCTTTCATTTTCTCAACTATTTCCTTATTTTATACTATCACACATCACACATCTCTATCACCATTAGTACTTCAGAATTTAATTCAATAATCCCCCCCACCAGTCTCTGTATTTGTGGCATGATAAAAATAATAAATTAAAATGGATATTGGCTAATTTGATTTGATAACAAACAGAGATTGCATGTTGGATGTACACTGGAGAAAGACAAGTTGGTGCACTGAGGAAGAAGTATTTGGAGGCAGTACTGAAACAGGATGTTGGGTTCTTTGACACGGATGCAAGAACTGGGGATATTGTTTTCAGTGTGTCAACAGACACTCTTCTTGTTCAAGATGCCATTAGTGAAAAGGTTTCTCTCAATGCTAAGACGTTTTTCTCTATCTCTTACACTGTTTTTTCTATTCTTTCTTTCTCCCCCTTCCCCCTGAATGATAACGGTACAATCTATTATTGATCAGCTGTTGCACTAAAGAAGGAAAAATGGATTAATGGAATTTGAGGGTTGTTGGTGGCCATTAATGGGGACCCATAATACTGCTTTGCCTTCTCCTGTTTAATTAGGTGTGGCACACTCTATCATGCCTAATTCAGGACTAAAATGCTGCGTAAATTGACTGATTAACGTGTTAGAATCTTTAGATCATAAGCAGTACATAGTTAGTCCTCGACTTTAGATGCTTGAAATCTTTCGGGTGTATTTTGGGATCTGTGTATATTGTATATTCACATACATAGCAAGTCAACCTAAATATTATATATGCATAGAGAGAGTCCTTTCTCGAGCTCAAGAAAGTATTGATGAAAAAATACAATAGAAATTTGCAGCATTGAGTGGATTTTCTTGAATTGAGTGTAAAATAATATAATTCAGCGTGCTTTGCTTGTTTTGTGATTGCCTTTTCCTTTATTATTGCTATAGGCAACGGTAATTAACTCCCATCAATTTACTGGTTGTGAGATGTGTTTTATGATTTTTTTCTCCTTCTGGACCATAGGTGGGGAATTTCATTCACTATCTTTCTACATTTCTGGCTGGTTTGGTGGTCGGTTTTGTGTCAGCGTGGAAGCTGGCATTACTCAGTGTAGCCGTGATTCCTGGCATTGCGTTTGCTGGAGGTCTGTATGCATACACTCTGACAGGTCTCACGTCCAAGAGCCGCGAATCCTATGCCAATGCTGGCATAATAGCCGAGCAGGTGACAAAAAAAATTGAATTTTTATTTCTTCGGTTGTTCCAGAGATTGTTTTGGCAATGGTTTTGATGTTAAAAAGAAAAGATTATTTTTCTGCTAAAACTTGTGATGTGAAATACAGGCTATGGCGCAAGTTAGGACAGTCTACTCTTATGTTGGAGAGAGCAAAACCCTAAGTGCATATTCAGATGCTATACAAAACACATTGAATTTGGGATATAAAGCTGGAATGGCTAAAGGTCTCGGATTGGGGTGTACCTATGGAATAGCATGCATGTCATGGGCTCTTGTTTTTTGGTATGCTGGTGTATTTATCAGAAATGGACAGACAGATAGTGGGAAGGCATTCACGGCTATTTTCTCTGCCATCGTTGGTGGCATGTAAGATCATAAACTAAAATTTAATGAATTCTAGAGAGAAATGAACAGAGAAAGTTTATGGATTTTGATTTGATTAATTGTCACAGGAGTTTGGGTCAGTCGTTTTCCAATCTTGGGGCATTCAGCAAAGGCAAAGCAGCTGGGTTCAAGCTAATGGAGATTATCAAGCAAAAGCCCTCCATTGTCCAAGAAATATCAGATGGAAAATGCCCGACTGATGTCAATGGAAACATTGAGTTCAAAGATGTGACTTTTAGCTACCCCTCCAGACCTGATGTTATCATACTTAGAGAATTCTCCATTTTCTTCCCTGCTGGAAAAACGGTTGCTGTAGTTGGTGGTAGTGGTTCAGGAAAAAGCACAGTTGTCTCCCTGATTGAAAGGTTTTATGATCCTAATCAAGGTAATCAATAAAGTTACCGTCATAAGAATTAAGATGATAAATATCTATGTTATTCAGCGGCAATTTTTCTTAATCTTGTTTATGAAATGGATAGGACAAATTTTACTGGACAATATAGACATCAAAACACTGCAGCTGAGATGGTTACGTGATCAAATTGGTTTGGTGAACCAAGAACCTGCACTTTTTGCCACCACAATACTTGAAAACATTCTCTATGGGAAGCCTGGTGCCACAATGGCTGAGGTGGAAGCTGCTGCTTCGGCTGCTAATGCTCATGGCTTTATTACATTGCTTCCTAATGGATACAACACTCAGGTTGAATAAACTTTTAATTATCAATATTTACTCTATCTAAAAGATTGTCATGTTCGTCTTAATAAATTTTCATCCTAAGTTCAGGTGGGAGAACGTGGGGTCCAACTCTCTGGTGGTCAGAAACAGAGAATTGCAATTGCTAGAGCTATGTTGAAGAACCCGAAGCTACTTCTTCTTGATGAAGCAACAAGTGCCCTTGATGCTGGTTCAGAAAGCATTGTTCAGGAGGCTTTAGATCGTCTGATGGTAGGGAGGACAACAATTGTTGTCGCTCATCGTCTTTCAACGATAAGAAATGTCGACTCTATTGCAGTTATACAGCAAGGCCAAGTTGTCGAAACTGGAACCCATGAAGAATTAATTGCCAAAGCTGGGGCCTATGCGTCCTTAATCAGGTTTCAGGAAATGATAGGGAACAGAGATTTTTCAAATCCCTCAACTCGTCGAACTCGCTCATCACGACTTAGCCACTCGTTGTCGACGAAGTCTCTTAGCCTCCGTTCTGGCAGTTTAAGGAACTTGAGCTACTCTTACAGCACAGGTGCTGATGGTCGTATAGAGATGGTGTCAAATGCTGAAACTGATAGGAAAAATCCTGCCCCCCGTGGGTATTTCTGCCGGCTTCTTAAGCTAAATGCTCCTGAATGGCCTTATTCAGTCATGGGAGCTATTGGGTCTGTTCTTTCCGGATTCATTGGTCCAACATTTGCTATAGTGATGAGCAATATGATTGAGGTGTTCTACTATAAAAATCCAGCTACCATGGAAAGAAAAACAAAGGAATATGTTTTCATTTACATTGGAGCAGGTCTTTATGCTGTTGTTGCCTATTTGATACAGCACTACTACTTCAGCATTATGGGGGAGAATCTCACTACAAGGGTGAGAAGGATGATGCTTGCAGGTATAAGTATGTCTTTCATAGTATTTTTTTCCCCTTTGATGTTCTCACTTCAGGCTCATTAAACATTATTATAGACAGCTAAGGAAGACTCCTACACTAACACAAATTATTGTATCTGTCCTTTCTTTTCGAGACCATTATTGAGTAGCTTTTTCATCATTGCAGCAATTTTGAGGAATGAAGTTGGTTGGTTCGATGAGGAAGAGAATAATTCAAGCCTTCTTGCAGCCCGGTTGTCCACCGATGCTGCAGACGTAAAATCTGCAATAGCCGAAAGGATATCAGTGATACTGCAGAATATGACCTCTCTCCTCACTTCATTCATAGTTGCCTTCATTGTTGAATGGAGAGTCTCACTTCTTATACTTGGCACCTTTCCTCTACTTGTCCTCGCAAACTTTGCTCAGGTAATCCCCTCAAATCTCTGCCGACAATGCGTTTCAGGAATATAATTTTGTGCCAAGGAGAGAGTACTTTACGTATAGGATTTTAAAAAAAAAAAAATTGTTATTGTATTAGACTGTCAGATCTTGTGATATTTGTTTGGATCTCAGAATCCAAATTCACTAGTTTCCTGGAACTAGAAGACAAGAGGGCAATTACAAATTGACACTCTGGTGCTCTACATGTGCTTTCTTCAATTCTGGTGCTCGATTAATGAAACTCACAAAATATGAACTGTAAAAATACAAAATAAGAACTGTGTAATATATTATCTGTACGCGTAGAAGAGAAATATTAAAGATTCTATTATTGTCCGTCAACTTCAATTAAAGCAAGAACTGTTTGGGCTTATTTCTTGATATTTCAGTATGTGTCAGTTCTGTGATCGATTTTTCAAAACTCTAGCTGGCCTAAGGGTAATGTGGTTTGAATGAAATTACATGTTTGATTGCAAGATACATTTTATATGTGTTTCTTTGTATTATATTTTTTTGAATTAAGAGCAAATAAGCACAAAATTATATCATTATATATAATAGTAAGTTAACAGTGTTACTATTGAATCATGCAGCAACTTTCTCTTAAAGGGTTTGCTGGAGACACGGCTAAAGCTCATGCAAAGACAAGCATGATTGCAGGGGAGGGAGTAAGCAACATTAGAACTGTTGTAGCATTCAATGCCCAAGAAAAAATCCTCTCTTTGTTTTGCCATGAACTTCATGTCCCACAGAGTCGAAGCCTCCGCCGCAGCCAATCTTCGGGTTTTCTTTTTGGGCTATCTCAGCTTGCTCTCTATGCATCCGAAGCTCTTATACTCTGGTATGGAGCCCACCTCGTCAACAAAGGCATGTCTACATTTTCAAAGGTAATCAAGGTATTTGTGGTCCTAGTTATCACAGCCAACTCAGTTGCTGAAACCGTCAGCCTTGCGCCAGAGATCATAAGAGGTGGTGAAGCTGTTGGCTCTGTATTTTCCATTCTTGATCGCTCAACAAAAATAGATCCCGATGATCCTGAAGCAGAGCATGTTGAATCAATTCGTGGTGAGATTGAACTCCGCCATGTTGACTTTGTATATCCTTCACGGCCTGATGTACTCGTGTTTAAGGATCTCAACCTCAGAATTCGTGCTGGCCAGAGCCAAGCTCTTGTTGGGGCTAGCGGATCAGGAAAGAGTTCAGTAATAGCATTAATTGAGAGATTTTATGATCCAATGGCTGGGAAAGTTATGATCGATGGCAAAGATATTAGGAGGTTAAACTTGAAGTCTCTTCGGCTCAAAATCGGTTTGGTTCAGCAGGAGCCAGCACTTTTTGCCGCAAGCATATTTGATAACATTGCTTATGGTAAAGACGGGGCTACTGAAACTGAAGTAGTAGAAGCAGCACGAGCAGCAAATGTGCACACATTTGTTAGTGGATTGCCCGAAGGCTATAATACCTCGGTAGGTGAAAAGGGTGTCCAACTCTCCGGAGGACAGAAACAACGCATAGCAATCGCGCGTGCTGTTCTAAAGAACCCATCAATACTTCTTCTTGACGAAGCCACAAGCGCCCTTGACGCCGAGTCAGAATGCGTGCTACAAGAAGCACTCGAGAGGCTGATGAGAGGCCGGACCACCGTTCTGGTGGCCCATCGATTGTCTACAATACGAGGTGTGGATAGCATTGGTGTTGTTCAAGATGGACGCATACTAGAACAAGGTAGCCACGGCGACCTAATCAGTCGACCGGATGGAGCCTATTCACGGCTTTTGCAACTGCAGCGTCATTGCATATGAAACAAGACCCGAATAAATAAAAAATAAAAATAAAAATAAAGGAAAAAAGAAAAAAGAAAAGACTATATGGGTCCATTAACCGTTGTTTTTTCATATCTCTGTATGGTTGTAGATATGTGGATGATATGGTAAAATATATTTCATATAAGCCTTTGCCTATCTGTTTAACCCACCTTTATTGGGACCTTTTCCTGCACTTTCTTTCCCTTGCATGTGCTTTTGTTCATTTTCCTTTTATCAGTTTCCAGATAGAAGTTTTCTTTTTTGGCTTCTGATACCGACATAACCTATTGGATAAGTCACACATCAAGAATAGTTTCATGCATTCCTTTCTTTGAAAGGCCCAATTATTGTTTTAAAGCTAGAATTTTAGACATGGAATGATTATATCAGAAAGTTCAAGGGATTATTGCATTTGCATGCCATGTTGTACAGATAACAGTTAACATTTTACTTTTGCATTTCTTCTTAAACCGTTAGAAAGCTGTTCGGTCCATAAACAAACACAGACGATAAAGATATCGAGATGTTACAGTCTAAAATGTGGCTATGCTTACCTTCTTCACACACTTGTAACAAAGTTTATGCATCAATGAGTTGCGCAGAGAAAGTTCCCAACTATATTTTCTAAAGCAACAAATGAATGTTGACAGCTTCTATCTGAATTCTGATACTTCAATTAATTAACTACTGGGGTCATCATGTGACTCTGAGTACTTGCAGCATGAAGAAAACTAATTTTTCTATGCTTAGTTACTGGGGGGGCTTCATACTGTAGCACATGGGGGCTCAGAATGGGTAGACAGGGACCATTCAACATGGTTAAAATGTAAGAAATGGTGGCAGAACAAAACCTTCCGCCCCATCCCAATACCCTAAGCCCAAAAAAAAAAAAAAAGAAAAATGGTTTTTCATAGTCGTACAAAGTTCGACTTAGTTTTATCACCAGGTAAGATGGCACGACCATGGACCATCTAGCGCAAAATACATACACCATTGAGAGGCCTTTTTCATTGACTCGTCTCTGCATTCATTTGGACAAAGTACCTGGCCATTTAGGGCTATGTTTGGCCTAATATGCTCATCCATTTATGACTCTAGACTTTCCCCGTTTTTTCTGTTTAGCCCCATTTCACTTCTGCTTCAAGCTGGGTCCAACGCTAACTGTTGGACTTATTTTGGCTTCTCTAGACTTTAGGATTTTTCCCTTGGCTGAATTTGTGTCTTTTTGTTTTAGTCCTTTCACAAACGAAATTAAAGGATGGAATAATTTCAGAATTCGGAGTTTTTATACTGGTTTATCTGTAGTCCAGTGAACTGCCCAAATCCTACACATTCAACTGCAAGAGTCCAACCTAGTTGTGACGATCTAAATGGCTTTTAGATGCTAATCATCTTTGACTTTAGTTGACCAGCCCATATCTCTTCTAAACATTGGCTACTTAGATTACGCTGGGCTGGGCTTTTATTCAGGTCAAACCACATATATATTGTTAAATGGATTTGAAGCTGGGCTTGAATTTATTTCGGATTTTAGTGTAGCCGGAGACAGTGACGCAGCCAGGACGCCGATCGAGTAGAGTACAATTTAATTATAAAAATTTTATATAATATGATAACATTAAAAAGGTAATTGTTTTTACCGTATACTTTATTCAAAAAATGATACTTTTAAAACATGCTCATTATGGATCTAATATATCAATAAATTTTATGTTATTTTTATGATTTAATTTTTTACTAATCGAAGAATACTAGCTACTTATAGTTTGAACAGTTATTTTAGTGGCTAGGTTTTCACGTTTCAAGCAAGATGTCTTTAGTTCGAACCCTCCCCCCTCCCATTGTATGAAAAAAAAGGGGAATACTAGCTAACCCCATTGTATGAAAAAAAAGGGGGAATACTAGCTAATCTATATTAACATTAATTAATCATAAGAATTATCATTTAGAAATCTCAATTTACTAATTAGTTATACAAAAACTACAAAAACATAATATTAAAATTAAAAAGAAAACGTAATTCCATGTTTGTGGGGGCCAGTGCTCCTATAGGCCCCCACCTCCCTCCGCCACTGGCCGGAGTGATAAGTATAAAAATGTCACATTCATCTCTATACGTTTGGTCAACAAATGGAAATGAAATTGAAATTCCATACTATAATTCTTTTAAATATAGTTATATTGATTTGCCCGAAAAATCAATTCCGACCTCCTCTCTAGGTAAGATAAAATGTTTTTCATAGAAGATAGAAAATATTTTTTTCCATCTTTTCATATCAAATAGAAGTAATTTACTAATTTGACGTAGTAGTGTATATTAGTGCTTATTACTAGGGTTTTCTCTTTACATTTTTATTTATTGATGAGATGACGAAATAGATTAGTAGACCCCATGGCTATATAAATCAATATGGCATTGCTTTCACGATAGATTATCACATATATCATAACTCAAGTGTGTCACACTCGATCTTAGACTAAATTAACATATATTTTTGTAGAAAAATTGAAATCTCAGGAAAATTTTCATAAGAAGTGACAAGTCACTGACGGAGCTACATTTGCGTCTTTTTTGAAGGCCGTCAACCCTAAATATATGTACCTTGAAACATTAATTCGACAACAAAATAATCAATCAATCATGTAAAATAAAAACTGCCCCACATGTCTAGCTATACAATCATACCATGGACTTCATTTTGCATCTGCACCATATATACTTTCTCGTATAACTTTTTAGATAAACGTTTGAATTTTCATAACTATTGATTTATCAAATTCTGTGCGCGATAAATCTTTGAGTAGGAAGATCAAATATTTATTCAATCTGCTGCTCGTACATACACAAATACACTGAAGATAAGGTCTTAATCAAGAATCTATATGTTTCTTTGAGAGGTTTAACTTTCAGAAAAGACGGTTCATCAAGGTAATTAAATTACGATAATTAACGGGCAACCCCAGGGGTCAACAAATTTGCATCTGACATGTGAGTAGGGGTCGACAAGGGCATAGACAGTTAAATTTTTTGCCCGTTTTAGAAATCCAAAATTTAGAATAAAAAATACTTACTATGACACGTGTCATGTCGTGGATGGAGTGGGAAAGGCATGTGACATGATCTTTGAAAATTAGACTTTACAAACACTCTCGTGGCCATGTCCCTAACAAGAGGGAAAGACATTAATTGAGAGGGAATTATCTAGTGGAACTTGCAATCCCACTTTTGTTTCTCATCAACACCATCAATTTCCCCAACTCTTATATCAAGATCATGCCCATTTAATTGAGGAATGTGCAAATCATGTGATCACTTACTATTGTCACACCCAATGTTGTTTATTTATGCATTTTCTTATTGCATTCTTATATGGTTAAAAGAAGTACGTTATACTTAAATTATGTGACATTGAGTTTATGTGCGTCTAAGCGCACCAATGTGCGATAAAAGCGCAATCAATGCGTGATAAAGAGCAAAACATGAAGAAACGTGGAGCCTAAACTTCAAGTTTAGACGAGCTTTTTAGACCACTGGATTCTGAATGCAAATAGAGTTACTTGTACTAGAAACACCATATTGTCAATAAATCATACTTTTAAAAGATATACAAGACCTAGTACATTAACAATAGAATATTGCTATACTAATTCTAGCTAGCTCGTTTTAACTTAATAGACTTACCACTGAATTCAATACATTTGGCTTCACACTTGAAAAGCCAAAATCAGCTTTTGAGATTGAAAAGATACTTTAGAAATAAGGTTATGATATAATCAAAAAGTTACTTATACATCAAGCAGAAGTTAGAAGATGAAATGATGATTCTAGAAAAATCCTAAAATACTCAAAGCGACTCTTAAGTGTGACCAAACAAGCGTGTGGTAAAACTTTCGGAACATGCATCCCTACTTCCTAGCTAGCTCAAATTGCGTGGGAGTGAGGGAGGATTAACAATGGGTTGGAAGTGTACAACGTAACGATCACATGGTCTTGCGTATTGAGACATTAACATGAAGGCCCACCTTGTTAGTACTAAAGAACAAGCACATTACCATTTAAACCAAGTTGAGATCAAGCCCACATTGGAAACACAAATTAATAATATTCGAATAATAACATTTTAAATTTAAATATAATAATTAATAATAATGTTGATATATTTATCACAAGAAGGCAGGAGACTTTACTTTGTATTTACTTGTGTTTATTTATATATATGCATGGCTTCTTTCTTCCTCCCAAACTCTCTCGCTTATTAATAAGAAGAAGCCCTACACCACTGCTTTCTCCAGTCTCTTGTCATCTTCATATCCAACATCGTTTTCTGTGTTTGTGTACTCTCTTTTTCCCGTTCAAATCCCCGTTTCTCTGTAATCTCTTTCTTGTGGTCCATTCCCCCTTATATAATATCTCACAACATCATCAATTAGTACAATTCTATTTCCTCTCCACAATTCATATATTCAATTCTGCTTCACTTCAATATTCGCATTTAGAGATGTCCAGCAGAAGGCCGAGGCAGTCCACTTCGAGTTCCAGGATCACCGACGAGCAAATCATCGAACTCGTCTCCAAATTGCAGCAACTTCTCCCCGAGATTCGTAACCGGCGTTCCAATAAGGTACTCTGTCTTACCCGGACAATGTAATTAGTCATTTTTAATTTTATTATATATATATATATATTGCGTATCTCACAAGCCACGGTGTCTCGATTTCTTTAGAAATTAAGCCAAGGGACACGGTGCATTAATTTCCTGAATAATATAATAATGTAAATTGCATGGTTACAATATGCAAGTGCCATTTCTACAAAGTCAAAACTAGATAGTATTTTTTTATGCTATATGGGATAAATATATATAGCAAGCATTACCTTTACTTTTAGGGCAACCGTTACACACTTTATATCCATTTTCTTGGGATGCATGATTTTGTGAAAATACATGGTACTACATTGGTTGTTTCTAGCAAACAAATGACATTTGTTGACTCTTAAGGTATACTCGACCGGTCTTATTCGTGTCTAACGAGAGTGTTGTTAAGCAGGCCTCGGCTAACAAGGTGCTTCAAGAGACATGCAACTACATAAGAAGTTTGCATAGGGAGGTTGATGATCTGAGCGAAAGGCTATCACAGTTGCTTTCTACTATAGATGCCGACAGCCCCGAGGCCGGGATAATTAGGAGTTTAATCATGTAAGAATTAGATTGTTATTTTTATTATGCACTAGGTGGCATGGCAATAATTAAGTGATTATCAGGAGATTAATCGTGTAATTTAAGGATGCAACTAGCTAGTTCTAATTCTCCTAGGTTTGGCCCAAGCTACGTTCCTAGCTAGATAGGCCAATCAGGCATTAGAACCGGACTATATTATAGATTTATGTAATTGTCGCGGAAATTTATATATATATATATGTTGTAATTCAATTGTACCAAGCGACAATTGTTATAATTAATTATTTGGTAGCATATGTAACTAGTAGTACGCTTGTTCGCGTCACTTATCACACAGTTTCTGTAATTTAATTCAACATATCATCATTCTCCTTATTATGCTGCAGTTCTTTTATTTTTTTCCCCTTTTTTCTTTTTTATTAAGGAATGCATGTATGGTGCTGTTAAATTGTTCTATTTAAGTTCGATTTACCAGCCACCCTTCGACCATAAAGAAAATTATTTCCCAAATCTCCCTCTTAAGTTCTCTAGGTTTGAAGCCCTAATTTAAAAACCTTGAATTATTAGTTAATTAAATTAGTTAGATGATATAGTAATAATTATCGCATTTTTCTCAACTAATGCTTTCCTTATTAGTTTAAAGGGTCAGTTCAATCAAGTTAATGTTAACAGTTGGAATAACAAAGCTTTCAAATCAAATTGAGTAATTAATATAGCAATACTCAAGTTAATTAACAGTCATCAAAGAAATTCCTCGACACGATTTTCTTGATAAGAACAAAATGTTATATCAGGATTAAGCATCTTAATTAAACATTGTTTGCATTGACAGGAATTAGTCGGCAATCGGTAGACAATTATGTACCCCAACTGGGAGAGAAAACGACATCGCTTTCTTTCTTAATATTATGTCTTAATCAAAAATAGTACTCTCTAACTTTCAAAAAAAAAAAGTTAAAAAATAGTACTCTTTAATTACTCATAATAAATAAAAAGCGATAACTAACCCGTCATTATTTAACTATAAGTATAATTAATTACTGATTAGGACCACTGAAATATAATCTTTCCCGGTCGCCCGAGGAGTTGACAGCAAATCCTCAAATTATATGTCTTGTTACTATCTGAATTGAAAATCATCTGTTAAAAGAAATAAATTGTACTATCTAAGGACGCACAATATAATTTAAAAAGTCTATTAGCGTGTAATTGGGTCAATCCTTGTTTAATTTGGCTCGTGTTTCTTTACTAGAGGAAATAATTACATGCGATAAGATGTTCGCACATGTTAGGTGTATCGAATTGAACAGAAGAAAGACAAATTAATATGTGTGGTATCGGGTTGAGTCGAGTGTATTAAATATGCTGATTGACGTGGTTTGGTGGTTACAAAATTAAACGTGGTAAGGTGGAAGTACTCATGTACTGATAATGCTTGTAATTTTTTCCGTTAATGAATTCCATGTGATGATAAATAAAAGTGGATAATTACTTTAGATCTATCACTGTACGCTACTAGTTCTTTTTCCCTTTTTTTTTAAGGGTTAATTTCACAAAAGGTCCCCAATATTTGGGTTAAAAATCGATTAGGTCTCTAACTTTTTTAATACTCTTCCGAGCCTCAACCTTTCATAAATACGTACGAAAGTTCCTTTTTATAAAGAGAAATTATAGAGGGACATGAAAATAAGACATTCTTAGGTGACATTCTTATGTGGCACACTTATATCGGATGATGAAAAAGTAGCCATGTAATTATCACCCAATGAATGTATGCCACATGAGAATGTCATTTAATAATGTCCACTTTTCATGTCCCCTCTAGAATTGCTCTTTCATAAAAGCATTTTGCTGCCGTTTATGGAGGCCAAATTTTGGGAGGGTGAATGCTGCTAGAAATGGTAGCAAAAACTGGATGGTGAATCATCCAAAAAATGATGCTGGAAATGACAGCGAGAACGCCGCCGTTTCTCTTGCTGCCATTTCCGGAAACGGCAGTAAATGGGGGATTCACCTCCCCACCCAAAACCAAAAATACTGTCAGAAATGGTAGCATTTTTGCTGCTGTTTCTGGTAGAAAAAGGTGGAGGTGAATCCCCCTTTTGTGAAATTAACTCTTTTTTTAATGACGCATCTAGTATTTTTAACTACTTAAAAAAAAAAAAAAACTATTTAAATAATTTATAGATAAATATCCTTG
>CAVNYN010273137.1:0-17268 GCA_963692815.1 Nyctanthes arbor-tristis | reverse complement strand
AAATATTTTAACTGCTTTGAACTTGTTGGCCCCATACTATGAACCTTAAGGTGCTTATTCCCATCAATTCAACAAATTAACTGCAAATCCTCACTTTCTATCTCATTCACCCACACATACTATTTACATACAAATAAAAGATCCTAATACGTAAAAAGAGAGATATTCACACCTAATCTTAGGGACCTAAAATCTTTTCAAACCTAATTGGTTTTCCCTAAGGATATGCTTAAAAAAAGCTTATTCTCATCCATATTTAATTGTTATGGAGGAGACCGTAGATTAAAGGATAACCATTTTTTCTCCCCTGAATTGTAGTTTGTCAACAATGGAAAAGAGATCGGAAGTTGGATCTCCAATTGGCAGTTGAGTTATAAGACTGTGAAATCAATATAAAATAACAGCGCAAGTAGAAAAAAAAACTGATGTTGCTATTCTTTAGACACATGCCAAATTGATTGCAAGTCAGCAACAAACAACTATAATTTTGAAAAAAATATATATATATTTATATATATATTCTAGCTCTCACAGAATCGGATTTGAAAATTGTAAGAACCTCCCTTAAATAAGAAAATATAGATCTAAATTGAAGAGGCACATAGAAAGAAGAAGATGTTAAAAAAAAGACCGGAAAGATGTTTGATGACCTAATACAATGACTGGCCACTTACACGAAAAGGTTATTTAATTGGAGAAGGACGTGGAAAGGAGAAAACATCATAAAGTTGATGTAAAGGAGTTCAGCAACCTAGTTCAAATGGTCAATCACACAAAAAGTGCTGCTACTGTATACCAAGAGTAATACACTGATCAAGCATCAAAAGTTAGAAAGGAAAGGGGAAAAAAACACTTGAATCGAGGCAAACAGAATGAGAGCATTGAAGGGTAATAGTTTGAACATTGTAAGTTGGTAACATAGACTTCTGGAATGTAGAACCAAGAAAATCCTACAACAGGACAATACTTCTAGTTCTAGAAAGGAAAGGAACTTTGCACAACCAACTATGAGATGGGTTTTCAAATTGGCCAAGCTGATTCCCAGCCATAGATTCATGAAGGTGTATCTGAAGAGAACTGGTAGGAGCTAAACAGAGACAACAAAAGCTGATACTAAACGGAAAAAAATGTCTTTTTCTTTGCCAATTACATTTCTTAATTCAAAGGCTGCTTATTTGCCACCAGTTCCAACTCTTCTAATGAAAATTCTCCCATTTCCGACACACATACTCCACATACACATAGTTAACAAAACACCAATGCACAGAAATGCAGCTAATTGATGTGAAAAGTTGGTACACATTCCCATATGTCAGTAACTGTTTTAAACCTCCTATCTCTTATGATTTGCCTTTATGATATGAGTAAGAGTTAAGAGTTGGACTCGTTATGCCCGTGTAACTGTAATAGATTATAAGAAGATTGCAGATATTTCTGAGATTAACCATCTCTTCAACTTGAAAAGGATCTACAAGCACAGAAAGCTGATCCCAGAGATAGTTTTACATTACTTAAATCAATTGTCTCAAAACAATAGACTAGTTACAATGAAATTCCATATATAGAACGTCAACTGAAAAGCTCAAAACAATTCACACACACACAATGACTGTCAAAATAATAAATAATTCTTGAAGAATAATGCAGCCTAAAATTTCGGATGAGCAGATAATCAGTTGAAACTTAAGTTCCAAGTGGGGTAACAAAAATTCGATTTTTACCAAACATTAGATGGATATTTTCACTTTTCCACTTCTCAGACCACAATCCAAGAACATAAAAGGGGATAAAGCTCAACAATCAATCTAAAAACATCAATCTACGGTCAGTAGTATCACATATTGATACCGAGTTGAAACCAGAGCGAAAATTTCGAATAAAATTACCAGCCGAGAGACACCAGAAACTACAGAAAATTGAATAGGAAAAAAATAATCGCCCGAACTACCTTTCTTTCTCTGACGTTTAGGGTCGGCTACCGAGACCTCTACACAATTTCACAAGGTTTCCATTCTTTGAGCAAGATTTCCCCAACTTCAGCAGCTTATTCAAACGAATTCATAGAAATTTTCTTGCAATTACTTGATCGGATAAGCCGAATTGGCAAATCCAGTGGAACGTCAAAGGTTGCTCTACAAGACATTCCACCCAAGCCCAGCGGCCCATCTTATAAGATTGGGCCCTTTCTTTCACAAACACATTGGGCTATATTGTTGGTCCTGCACACTTTTCACAAAGATACCCATTTAATGATTGTTTGCCGATAAATTTAAAATTGGACATATGACGTAATATCATTTGTTTGCATGACATTTGTGGTACTAAAAATTTGAGGGAGAATTCTTTAAAGAGTTGTTATATTTAAACAAAAGTATATATAAAAATTTTAATAAATCTGACGCATAACACAATCTTATTTTTCAACGCATCACATCACTTTTACATCAACATTAATCATATAAGACACATGTCAATTTTATCACTCTTTTGTCTATTTTTTTATCCAACTAAAATTATTAAATTTGAGGCCATATTTTGCCCCTCAAATGGCTTTTTTTCCCTTAAATTAATATTCATCGAACTTCGCTTTACATTACTACATGTGTCCAGCTGCTCACTCATCTATCTCAATATATACCCATCCATTATAGATCTCACTTGAGTCACTTCCCACCCATATAAATTGATGAAATAAAATACGTGGCGGATAAATAATAAGACTCGGCGTTTCATCACCATGTTAAAAATGCCCCAAAAAAAGAAAAAAGAAAAAAGAAAGAAAGAAGAAGAAGAAAAGGAGGAAAAGACGCTTTCAATCTCCGGAAGCTTTCTAATATGGGATGTAAACGAGCCGACTCACAAGCTTAAAACCTTAGCTCGAGCTTTTTTGTTTAAAGCCAAAAAAAGCACGCCCAAAAAAATTAAGCTCGGCTCGCTCTTTTTCTGAGTCAAGCCGAGTTTGGAGTTCGACGTGTGCTCTTCCGATCTAAAAAATATTAAAAATATAATATAAAAAGTCATTTTTCTTCTATAAACTTTGTTAAGCCTATAAATATGAGCCAGCCGGCAAGGGCCAAATGAGCTCGGCGGCTCTAGCCTTGCCTCAATTTTGAAGCTCAACCCGAGCTTCTGCTAGTCTAATACGTGCCACGAGCCAGCTCAGCTCGGGCTTTTTATGGGCCGAGTTACGGATTGTCTGAGCTGACCAGATCGTTATACATCCCTAATAATATGAGATGTTAACGTGGTCAGAAATTATTATTATAATAGTGAGTCATTCCATTGACATATGTTGAAAAGCCTCGACATGAGTGATAACGGCAAAATAAACAAATTCATGTACATCGGAGAAAAATGAGATTGCAACATGAAAGTAAGTTATTCAAGTTTGAATCTCTGTAATTAAGTCCTTAAACTTTTTTGACTTATGAAATCCTTTGTTGGATTATGTATACTAATCTCTTCCTCTCTTGATGTGTAATATTAAAATCATTAATATCTCAATAATTAACTAGTCTTGGATTAATTAATAAATTCAACAGCTCTAATTATTAGGCGTTACAAATTCCCTTACCTCCTCAAAACTCTCACACAGGCTCATTATTTCAAACACACTACTCCATTTCCTCCTCAAAACTGTCGCGCTCATTATTTCAAATAAACTACTATCATGCTACTTTGATTTAATTTAGTTTAGATAAACTAGGTCAGACAGAATCATATATAGTTCAACTTGTTATGCAATAAATCATCATTAATTCTATACGTGTGCTCTTCCGATCTAGTCATCATTCTGGCTAACGCCTACAATTTGTTTTACAACTTGCGCACGTGGCATTATCCTGTGAAATCTTGCATTTTGTGTTTGCACAAGAATTAATAGATTTATACCATGTGTTCAAGTTGTAAAATAAGTTGTAGAGAGAGTAGTACTTGTAACATAGTCCTATAAACAATAAATTGAGACATTGAATCCATATGTGGACGTGGATTCTTAGTGGGTGTTTGATTCTCATTATTAGAGAAGGATTATAATGAGAAATTATAATGAGGTGAAATGAGTGGCGTAGATTTAATGAAAGTTTGAAATTTGTGATTATAAATGAGCAGTTGTCAAATTAGTGGTCGATGAAATTATAATGTGGATTGATAATGAGAATCAAACACGGCCACAGAGGATGGAGTAGATACTCCTGCACTACTAGAAATTTTTCCATAAGAGATGATAGCACACAGACAGTTTTTACGTCATGTCGTGATCATATTCAATCCCAAAAGTTGATTACATAGACGATCAGAAATAGAGATATGTACAAATTAGAAACAACCCCAGACGACAAGTTATGATAGTTAGGCAGTTAGGCTCATGGCTGTTAACGTTGTAACTGCTCTATCCATGTACATACAGGTATGTCCAATATTTGAACAATCTCAACAAATGTAAACTGATATCTAGTTCTTAACTGTCAGGTAGATCGTGATTCTTTTTTGAGAAAAAATTAGAAAAGTAGATGATGTTTTAATAACACAATTGTATATTCGAAACTGCAATATGAACTTGAATCCATCAAAGTATATCCACTCTCCGGCCTCCGCCACCCCTTTATCAATTATCAGAAAAGTCATGAATGTCGATCACAGAGCATTTCTTGTATTCCATGTGTGTATAAAATTTAGTACTCTCGAGTTAATGAATCACTGCCAATTTGCGCATGACGAGGGACCTAATTAATAATAAACTAATTAATTAAGCTCCTTATACATAAATTACCACTTTTAATTTAATTGGTTAAAAATTAAGTACTGAATTCTTAACAGTTTATGAGGGTTAGAGTTGGTCTTCAATTCTCGACAAGACAATAACATGAAAATCTTGAACTTGTGACAGCGTTCTGAGACAAACGTACCCAATAGCTCAACAATAATTTTATTTCATTCCAAATGAAAGAATATAGAATTGTAATATGAGCAAGTTATAACTATGTTGCCAATTCCCAATGTATCAAAACTTTCATTTTTCAATGGAGAATTTGCTGATCTTCACATGCTTGACAGTTTCATGGCTAAAACAAATCACATGGATAAGCCATTAAAACAAGTAAGCTATATTTAGTAAATCTTTCAACTTACTTCTCTCATATCTCAATTGGAAAATGAAAGGAAAACTTGAGAATTTAAGCACGTCACTAACTGTTTAAACCACCCAAAAAAAACTTATTTCTATTTTAGTAAATTAGGCCATCTCCAATTGGATTAAGGAGATGAACCTTTTTCGTGTTATGGTAGAGATGGATGCACCGGTTGTCTTTGAAGCCTCTCGTTCGTCTCAAGTGGATTTGTCTCCCTTTGGTTTAGTCGTAGATGATTGTAGGACTTTGGTATTAGAACTCGATAGCATTGAGTTCAATTGTGTTAGGAGACCTGCGAACCAGACCGCTCATACGCTTGCTAGAGCGACTGGTTCTTTGTCTGGTCGTAGTGTGTCATTTAACGTGCCCCTATCTTTAATTGAGGATGTACTCTATTTCGATTCTATGATTTAATAAAATTCCTGTTCTCAAAAAAAAAAAAGGGGGGGGGCCATCTCCAGATTATTATAAATAGCTGCAGCCAATGTTCATGCTTACTCACAAGTACTCACAACTTCTCCTGCATTGCTAATTTCGTTGGATAACTGATAATGGCTTCTTTTAGAAGAATTATAAGTTGTGGTTTTGGGGTCTTATTGTTCTTGGCTCTTGCATGTGAAGCTAGGGTTCTTCTAAGTAATGCAGGATTCGTTACAACGAGGGGTTCTCATTTTGTTCTTGACGGTTGGCCTTTTCTATTCAATGGATTCAATGCCTATTGGATGATGCATCTAGCGGCCGATCCCAGTGAGAGGCACAAAGTCTCTGAGGTATTCAGAGATGCCTCTGCTGCCGGCCTAACTGTTTGTAGAACTTGGGCTTTTAGTGATGGAGGCGATCAAGCGTTGCAAGTATCTCCTGGAGTATATGATGAACGCGTATTTCAGGTTACTTATTATCTTTTTATTCAGCTTATTAAAACATTAAATTCATTAGGAAGAATATCCCAAGTACTTATAAAGATGCATGTGACATTTATTTCAGGGACTAGATTTTGTGATATCTGAAGCAAGAAAATACAGGATTCGCCTGATATTGAGCTTTGTCAACAATTACAATGATTTTGGAGGAAGGCCACAATATGCTCAATGGGCAAGACATGCAGGAGTACAGATTAACAGTGATGACGATTTCTACACAAATCAAGTGATTAAGAATTACTACAAGAACCACGTGAGGGTAAATTAATTAATAAACTGAATCCAAGTATCATTATCACCTATCTATGTAAATATTGTTCAAATTTTCATTAGTTTTGATGTGCATTTTCTTGTCCATGTCAATTGCAGAAAGTTGTGACAAGGGTTAACACCATCACCAGAAACATTTACAGGGACGACCCCACAATCATGGCGTGGGAGCTAATAAATGAGCCACGCTGCCAAGTCGATTACTCTGGAAGAACAGTTAATGTAAGCTCCAATTACAAACTATAAGACATTAATTTCCAAGCACTTAATTAATTAACAGCACTAAACATTTCTCAAAATTACAGGCTTGGATTCAAGAAATGGCACCTTATGTTAAGTCTCTAGATAATAGACACTTGCTTGAAGTTGGCACGGAAGGATTTTATGGAGACACAATGCCAGAAAGGAAGCAAGTCAATCCCCGTTACCAAGTTGGGACGGATTACATCAGTAACCATCTTATCAGAGAGATCGATTTTGCTACTGTACATGCATATCCTGACGTCTGGTGAGTTAAAAACACGTTTTCTTAATTCAGCTAAAAATTCCGGGTGCATGCCTAAAGTGAATGTTACAGAGACTATTGGCATGATTTCACAGGTTATCAGGGAAAAGTGAGAATGAACAAATGGCCTTTATGGAAAGATGGATGTCGAGCCATTGGAATGATGCAAGAAACATATTAAAGAAGCCACTAGTAATAGCTGAATTTGGAAAATCTAGCAAAGATTCAGGATACACTTTAAATGAAAGGGATTTATACATAGGCAATGTATACAGAGATATATACCGATTTGCAAGAACTGGAGGGACGATGAGCGGAAGTTTGTTGTGGCAACTGATGGCAGAAGGAATGGATCCATTCCACGATGGATATGAAATAATCTTATCAGAAAATCCCACAACTGCTGGAATCATATCAAGACAATCTCATGCCATGACCGCTTTATCTCATTTACTCATTGGACAACATGCTGACTAGAGCGCGATCCATAATCAGAAGAAGTTTGGTAAAATTACAAGATGATTAGTTCAATGTTCTTCCTGATGAAAATTCATATGATCAAGAAGTGAGCTATAATTCTTTACTGCTTTGTAACTTGTTATTCCTTTTAATTGACAATGGAAGACAATGCAATTTATTTGTGATCGGTATACAGTTTTCTCACAGAAGTTAAACTCCATTCCTGCGATTTTTCAAATCGACAAAGGATGCCCTTGTAATCTGTACAGTTAAATGTGGATTCTTGAGTGCAAATGCATCAAACCTGGAAGAGAAAACTATTTCTTCCATGTTTCTAACAATGAAATTCAAAGCAGTCTCCTTTAATGACTGATTAGAACATGTATCTGATATCTCTAGAGTATCAAGAGCATTCGAAGAGTTCAAGGATCCAAGCATTTGTTGCTCACAATACTTTTGAAGGTACGGGATTTCATACTTGTCTGCAGCAACTGATAAAGAATACACATGTTTTTCCACCTTTTCTTTAGGCAAATGTCCACTGTATAGGAACTCTAACAAAGTCTCTAGCTCCTCATAGTTCAGTTCAGGAAGTGTTATCGTGTCGTTTGCTGGAGCTTTGCATCCATCAGAGTCGAGTATATTTCTGAAAATACTAGACCTTGCAGCCTGTAAAGCATGGAGATGTACTCCCATAAGTAACAAAGACAATGGTGTGTGCTTTCTAGACCTGAAAACTTAAGCTGGTATAAATGTGAAACATACCAATAATGCTTTATGTGCAGGTATTGAGGGTCCATTATTTCCAGGCTTGATTTGAATATCAGTGTGAATTTGATCCCTGAAAGCAGCAACAAATTCACCTAAAAAGCTTATCTTCTCATTCAACTCCTCTTCCAATTCCTTCATCTCCTTCACCCATTTCAAAGCATTTGCAAATCCCTGAAAACAAATCAATCCATTCATAAACAGAAAGTTCATTGATTTCGATATATTATCTGATCAGGACTTTTATATAACAGTTGATAAGCAAATAAAAACATGGTACCTTAGTTGAATTGGACGAAGAAATCGAATTGTTACTTTGTTTCTCTGTTCCCTTCTCAATATCAATCTTATTTGTCAAGGTAACTATGCTTCTGGCTCCCTCGTAGCAAGCTCCACATATCGTATTTCTTGGAGGCCTTAGAATATACGGCATGGCGCTGCAGATTGAGCAATCCATCGTTCTTCTCACAGCAAGAAAATGCCTGAAGAAACAAGAAGAAGAATATAAAGGTGATGATAATGAAATGAGAAGAGAGTTTCTGTTCTTCTGTCAATTCATTACATTCTCTTCTTTGTTTTTTTTTTTTTTTGAAAGTTTCTCTTCTTTGTTATTCTTCTTCTTTGCCATATGTTATTTTATTACTTAGTGCCTTAAGCACCATAATTGCTTTCACTATGTTGATAAGAATAATATTGATTAAATAATGATTTATCTTCATTTACTAACTAGCTGTTGGGTCATTTTCTATGCCCTGATGTTGAGTGAAATGACCTAACTAGTGTTTTCTTGACCAACTTGTGTTATATTTTCATTTGTTATAAAGTATAGAATATTAATATTTTCAGAGTATCTCGTTTTTACACATAGATAGATAAAAGCTAAAAAATATGGAAGATATGCTATGAGAGCGTGTATCTTAGGGTATTTGTGATTAATTTTAATTGTTATTGGTCGAGAGTATGTGGCGAAGTTTGAGGAGAAAAGTGTCAATGTACTGCAGCTGGGTATGATTGATTGGCCATGTCATTTGGGTAGGTTAAGAAGAGGACCCCTAGAAACAGAGAATACTTAGGGGAAAAAATATAAAAAAATAAAATAAAATAAATAAAAGTTAGGTAGTAGAAAAAGACTTTCCAGCTACAACAGCAGAGTTGTGTTAAGGCAACCACGTTTTTAAAACCAATACAAAATTACTAAGGAAAATGAGAGGTGGGCTCCTCAATCTATCAAGTAGAGTCTTTTTAGTCCTTAAGATTTAAAACTGCAGATACGTTACCTAGCACTAATAATGTTAATACACCAATCTACATGGCATTAAATATTAAATAAGTTAAATTAACTGCATCACATCTCTTTTCATTTAATTAATCTCTTTTCATTTAATTTAACATAACATCTCATTAATTGTCATGCATATTGTTACGTACGTAGACTAGTATTACGTTACCAGTGATAATGTGTTATACAGTTTATGTTATATATATAGCATTATCATACTTGAGGGTATATCCAATACTAACATATCAAGACCATGTCCTTTGACAATTAGCCCCAAAAATAGAGAGATTGCATATGTGGCATATTAATATTTGACATTGTCAAATACAATGTTTAGAAGTCACATTGTCCTTAACAGTGTTTAACATTAATTTTATTCACTTTCCTCTTATATTATTAAATTTCACTCTATTTCTCTTTTCCAAAAATTTAGAAAAAATTTGCCACGTAAGCAACATGGAAAATATATTGAACAAGTTTTTAGTTGTACTGTTAATGCCTTGTAGCACATATTGTGCACTATGCATATTGTCACATTGGAGAAGCACGTATAAAGTTGTTACCCATTTAATTAATGTTTAATTTGGTTATTATAATGATACAAGGACGTATATTTACATATTTGTAGATGCTGGGGATTCAAGATCTCAAAAAAGCCTAAAATGTAACAAAAATAGCATTGTCCAACCACGCCAACTAACTTTTTTTTTTCTACTTTAAATCTTTCTTTATTCATAAACTATATGATTAGGGTATCTGGCGGGACAAAATGATTATTAATTACATTTTTAATTCACCAAATTATTGGTTTCTGGTTAAGACATCCCACTAAAGTTCCTTTTTTTTTTTTTTAAATTTGAAATGACCATTTTATTTAGAATTAAAGGAAATACAGCTGGGAAAAGGGGATTAATCAACCCTTCTCCAACCAAGCAGATAAGAAGGAAACAGAGAAAAAAGAAGAAAAATGAAAAAAAGACAGAGACTACAAAATATTTTACAGATTAATACAAACATAACATAGGAAAAATGAACATCCTCAGGAAACAAGCAGCACCAGCAACCTTTGAGCAGACAGACCAAGATAAATTGCCAACCATTAGCATACAAAATGCCAATAGAGAACCACTGTCAAAGAGGCGCAAAGCAAAACCATTTTCTAAAGCCCACCAATGAGGAACACCAAAAAACTCCATGAGTCATTCAATAATCCAAAAAAAACCAGTAGAGCAATTTCCTGAAAAAAGATTGAACCCAGTCTGAACAATGCTCCCAAAACAGAGCCTCAACTGAAACGAAAAGTTTTTGTTTTTTTGTTTTCTTTTTTTTTTCCTTTTCCTTCTTTTTTTCTCATTTTTTTTTCCCGGTTCGCCATCTCGTAGGTGACCAAATATGAAAATGGGAAGCAAGGCTGCCTTCATGGAAGGAATAAATTGGGTCATGAAAATTTTGATGACAACTGAAGCTGCCTTCATGATATTTTTGATCATTAATCTGCTTTCAAACCAAGAAACACGCTGTCAAACCAAGAATCGCACTGAGGCACGTCTGAAACAAAAAGAACACTGTCATCCGAAATAGAGTGATCCGTGGGCCAAGAGAAGATATCCGCCAGCACCTCTTGATAGAGTTTCTCAATAGGCATTGAGCTGACTCCAAAGGACTGCAATTTGAGAAAAAACTGGATGAAAAGGCCTTGGTGCCAACTCACAATGACATCTGAGAAGAGGTTGTTTGAGTGAGGAATACACAAATGTGGAGGGCTGCTATCTTGATCAAAGAGGAGTGCAAGGGAGTTCGCTGGGCGGAACTCTGAAGTGTAGCCCCCAACTGCAAAGGTGGAGGACTCTGGGAGAAGTGTCCAATCGAAAAATTCCACACTACCAGTAGTATGAACTGACTTCATCTCTGTCTTTTTTAGAACCAGCAGCATCACGGGGCTTCCATTGCGTTTGAAGGATAAGAGGCTTCGGTGAAGTTTGCAAAGCAATTCCAAATGTGTCCATAAGGTCTCCAGGACAAAAGCAGCGAGTAAAGACCAGCTCAAAACCTGCAAAACAATCACAAGAACCAAAGTTTTTTTTTTTTTTATGTTTGCGGGGGGAGGAGAAGGGGGAGTGTCAGTAGAAAGATCACTTTCTCCCACAAGGGGAAAGGTAGTGATTTTTTGTTTTGAGAATTTCTAGTATTTGTTAAAATGACAGTGTTTCTCTTTTGGATTCCAAACCCCTGCCAAAATAAAAAGGAAACAAAGTTCAATCATGGATTTGATTTGCATATTGGGAAATGAGGTTTTGGACATGAATTGGAAGGTCTGTTGGTGAAAATAGAAAGGACTCCTTGGAATTTAGGCCGAGATAAGCGAGCAACACTATTAGCCCTTCTGTATGTATATTGATGTTTTATCCATGTTGGATCCATTCAATCTCATACTCGAAGCCTTTGTACTCTTTTCCATTTCGAATCAAATCATATAATCCCATATTGCTGATCTCTATCACCTGAATGCCAATACCATATCCAATACACATCTGTAGACTCTTCCAAACAGCAATGATCTCCGCCTTAATCTTAGAACCTCTCCCCATGTAGCAAGTCAAGCTAGTGTGGGGTTTTCCAAACCCATCTCTGATAGAGGCACCTATGGCAATGTCTTTAGTTTTCCACTTCCATGCGGCTGCAATATTGAGTTTAAGGTGACCCATCGATGGCCTAGATATCTGGTAAATTGCATGGGTCCCTGGTTTCCATACAGCCTTTGTAAAAAGTAGAAACTCCAAAGTTTGTTTCCTTGCCAGAATTTCTCATCAATTAACTTAGCTTTCAGTAAAAGAGCAATAGTAGTTTCCACATTTTTAACAATGTTCTCAGATCTTATAGGTATCTGCTGGTACTTAGAATTATTCTTTTCGCACCAGATGTACCAAACTCCAAGGATGGGGATGCGAGAGAGGAGCTGCCCAGGCTCTTTCATTTTTTTTTTTTTTTTGGCTAACAACGGTCCACAGCATACGGAGTTAGCTGAAGCAAGAGATGGGCCACATTCTGATGTTGCAAATGGAGGCAAAATGGTTCCAGACTCCCCTAGCAATAGAACTTTCGAAAGACACATGATTGATATTATCAACTGAGTGACAACATTGGCATTTTGACACCAAGTTCGTTTGGAATCTCTGTTGAAGAATGGAGTCAACGGGGATCCAATTATTCCAAAGTTTCCAATAGAAAATACTAATCTCTTGGGGTATTTATGCCAAATCATCATCCCCACCACTTTCTTTGATTGTTTCCCTCGAAGATTCTACTATATTCCAGAAAAATTGAAGGTTCCATCTCTAGATAAATTCTATGTGATTTGATTCTGTGCTTCCAATCTAGTTATATGGCTGATATTTAAGGCAGTGTCATGATCCACCCATTGTGAAAGTTTTTCCAAATTCCAAGCTCCATTTATTTAGCATAAAATCCTTTACTTTCCAAGTAAGATTGGGGGATGTATAGGTTTACTGAGAACTGAACTATTTTCGAATGATTCATTTTGAAACCAATGGTCCAACCAAAAAGAATATTCACCATCTCCCCAATTTCCAAAAAATATAATTTTCAGCAATTTTCTCCCCTTCTTTAAGCCTTTTCCAGATGGAAGAGTCTATTTGCTTAATAGATCTTTGGGAAGGGTGGTTTTGATAACAGTACTTAGAGTGCATAGCATTTGCCCATAACGAACGATTTTTCCTAAATTTCCACCACAACTTTTCACTAAAGCAGTCAATCATTTCTTTAAGCATTCTGATGCCAAGTCCTCCTTCTTCAATAGGCTTGCAAAGTTTAGCCCATTTTGCCCAATGTAGTCCCTTTCCTGAATCAGTCCCCCCTGCCCGCACCGGCGCGAAGAATTTAGCAAACAAAGATTCAATGCTCTTGATGACCCCAATTGGGGGCTTGATATATAGTATGCAAAGTGTACATAGGAGTAGCAATCGGAACACTCTTGATGAGGATCAATCTACCTCCTACAGAGAGAGGTCTGTTAAGCCATCATGAGGTACTTTTCCTAATCTTGCCAACCAGTTTGTCAAAGAGGCTAATTTTCTTATGGCTCTTGAACAGGGGGCACCAAGATAGGTAGTGGGGAGGCTTTCAAATTTAAAACCAGTGGAGTTCTGGATATTCGGTTTGCAGGATGGAAAGCCTTTGCCACAGAAAAAGGCACTTTTGGATCTGTTTATCATCTGGCCATATGAGTTCTGGTACTCCAAAAGAAGATTGTTTAAAGCTTCAATTGCACTTCCATTATAGAAGATAATGACATCATCAGCAAAAGCTAAATGTGAGATAGTGAGTTTCCCTCCATACTTGTATCTCCACGTATTCCTGCTTTCCATCATCAGACTTAAGTTCCTAGTTAAGACTTCAGTTGCAAGAATGAACAAACTGGGAGATAGTGGGTCCCCTTCTCTCACTCCTCTAGAAGCTTGAAAGAAATCAGTGAGGGAACCATTAACCAAGACAGAAAGCCAGCTCTTGTAACTGCATCTTTTAACCAGATCAATCCATTTGGTTAAAACCAAATTTCCTCAGGACCTTTTCCAGAAAACCCCTGTTGAGTCGGTCATAGGCTTTTTCCATGTCAAGTTTTAGAGCAACATTCCCACATTTGATCTTCCTATCCAATTGGAATACCATCTCTTGGGCAAGTAGAATATTCTTAGCAATGTCTTTGCTCTTAACAAAGCCACTTTGATTTTGGGAAATGCACTTCGGTAGCAGTTGGGTGAACCTGTCATTTATGAATTTAGCTAAGAGCCTGTTGAACACTGAGCAGAGGCTTATTGGTCGATAATCCTTCCAACAACTAGGTTTATCTTTCTTAGGGATCCGGCTAATGGAATTGCCCA
Source organism: Nyctanthes arbor-tristis (assembly GCA_963692815.1). Lineage (NCBI taxonomy): Eukaryota > Viridiplantae > Streptophyta > Magnoliopsida > Lamiales > Oleaceae > Nyctanthes > Nyctanthes arbor-tristis. Next base: position 3,040 of record CAVNYN010273137.1, on the reverse strand, counting down.
GGAAAAACAGCCCTAATGGCTTCACAAAAGTTCTTGTTAATCAAGGAGGTTTTATATGTTAATAATAAGTCCCAACAATTATGGCGCATGTTAGTTTTTCTTGATTTTAAAATCAGTAGTGAATAATTGTGTATTATTATTATATATATTTTACTTTTTATTTTTTTGAATGGATAAATTTTGTTAGTAGCGATATCCAATTGAAGTACATCAAGTATGAAATTGGGCGGTTGACAAACCCATTCAGAGGAGTCTAGCAAACAACCACTCGCTCCAGCTAGACTGTGAATGACTTTGCTGGCAGATCTCAGAGAACTGTGCAGTATTTCTAAAAATCTAACCATACATGTGAATAAATGATAGCCACATATTGATTAACAATTTGTTCAAAGTGAAATTTATAATAATAATCCCTAAAAAGTAAGATTACTAAGAACAAAATATTAACACACAAGACATTCGCGTTAATTAATTCATAATTTGTTTATACATTATTATACATTGTACGTACCAAATGAAAAAGGGAACCAAATAGCAGTTAATAAAAAATAATAAGTAATGCGAACAAGATCAGATCGCTAATTAATATCAGGGTGATCAATCTGCGGTCCGCCATTGTTGCACGTCCTCCGTGCTCTGATTACTCCTCTTTAACAGCACGCTTTTCATAGTAGTGGTAAACAGCTGCTCCCGAAAGCACCGCTAATGTCAAGGCCTGTGCATGCATCCTGCTCAGCAGAACATAAATGTTAGTAATGACACTTTTGTCAAATCAGTTAAACTATATACAGAAAATGAGTGATTAATGAATAAAACCTGGCGTGAATGAGCCTCAAACTTGGCTTAAAAGGAGCTTTTCTTCCTGCAGAATAAGCCAGTGAAGCACCAATTGCTGATGCCCACACTGTCCCTGCACAAACCATTTCTTTCTGTTAATTTCTCTGCCTTTTTTTTTTTTTTGTAGTTTGAGATTTTCCTGCATTTTTGTGGGCTAAGAAAATCTAAGATAATCAAAGTCGAAAAACAAAAATATAAACTGACCAATGCTGGCAAGCTTGTGTTTAGAAATCCACGATTGAACTCCCTCCATTTTATTCAACTCTCACTATTGCGAGATAAAATGGCTGAAACCTAACTGATCAGCACCGAACGTGATGACTAAATGGAATAGATTTTTTGATGTCAAAGAATCCAAATGAGGGTTGGTATATATAGAGAGAAGATGAAGTGCCATTGGAACTGATGAATGGCCCCTAGATTCTTCTTGTTTGTTTTCTGAATATTGAGCGATAAATTAAACCAGTGGCTGAATAGAAATCTGGGACACCTAGTTTCAGACTTTTACTGCTAATTTCAACATGCGCATTTCACTACCTACTTTTGTGTGCCGTTGGTTTTTATATAGGAATTATGATTTTTAGATTATACTTTTCTAATAAATAATATTAGTTAAGTTTTCTTAATTTATGTGGAAAGATGAGGGGGAATATTTCTTGATTTGAGTGAATGATCTAGTTACGATATTTGTAGGTTGTGCTCTTAATTTCTTAAGATCCAACCCGTCACAAAGGAGGGGGGGACACAATTGTGAGTACCCATGGTCATAATTCCTAATGTACCTTTAAATTTATGAATATTTCATTTTAGTTGTTAATTGCTGTTAATTATTATGCAAAATTAGTAAGGGTATGTCAAAAAACCAAAAAATTAGTAAGGAAAAGTGAAATATACTTTGAAATGGACGAAAAAAGAATAGTGGAATATCTTTACTGGACGAAATGAGTATAATATCGAGAAACGGAGAAGGCCCCCTGGGGAAAAATGTCTAGTGGATGTTAAAATATGGGATTAATGAAAATTTCTAAGGAAAGAGAATCCCCCAACCCCCAATGTTGTGCAGTTACGTGGCAGTTTGAGCTCCGTAAGGGGAGATGTGATGTTTTTATAGCCGGACCGTGGGATTAATTAATAGCAGGCATCACATGCATTATTTTAGTTTGGAGCATAAAAAATGTAAGAACGGCCGAAAGAATGATTTAGGGGCGATGCATTCCAGAGTCCTTCTATGGAACCAGACACCTAGTTTCTTAGAATTTTTGGTGGATTCCATATTAACATTGGAAAATGCTATTGTTCTAATCTTTCAGCATACATTTGGAGGTTATTACGCTAGACGTATACATAATAGGAGACTATTAAACAATTAACTTATATATGTGGACTGTTCTATAGTGGATTGACTTACATATGAGTTGTCTAATAATCTCGCATCGCATATATGTCTAACAAAATAATCTTACCAAATGTGATATAACAAATGCTACTTGATTACGGTCCGTTCTAGTATTATTACATTGGGTAAAATGACAACTTACTAACCCCCAGCTAATAATGATCATGTTTGAGCGATAGTTAAAAAGTTCCTTTATATGAATCACCACGTGACATGACCTACCAAAAAATTTTAAGGCATTTAAAAAGTTGCTTTAAAAAGTTCTTAACTACGAATAATAGAAATGAAACATTAATTTTATGGCATATTTAAAGTCACTCGGTATCCATTCATGCACTTACATGTGACATAAGTTGTTGTAAAGTGCTAGAATTTTTTTGTCATGTTAGAACCACACCTTTAAGAGTTCATGTTGGTTGTATATTAAAAAGACTACGATAAATGTCACCACTAGTCTCCAATATTTTAACTTTTACACAATCTTATCTCTATTCTTTATTTTTCGCTTTGTGGGCCCCCAACCTAATAGAAAATCTCTCAATTTGTCCCTGTTAACGTTTTCTGTGCAATTTTGCCATTTAACAAGGAGCGTGTGCCCCACCACCTCGAATGGACCAGGGTATTCTTGGCAATCCAAGAAATCACCATCTTTATTCAATTCCGATCCCATTTTCTATAATATAACCCAAAGACGTAGAATAATAATGCGGTATAACGGAGATGATGGAAGAAGGTTGAAGGGAAGATAAAGCTAAGCAACATCTTTGTGGTGAATAAAGTTACTTGCGGTAGCCAATAGAATACAAA
>CAVNYN010273135.1:0-17657 GCA_963692815.1 Nyctanthes arbor-tristis | reverse complement strand
AGAGTCAAGCAAGAGCGTTTCTAACAGGATCACCCATTCGATTGTACAACATGCATAGTTACACACTACAAAATCCTTGGCCGTACAATTATGCAACACTATCATCCTTCAAGTCCACATTTCATATCACATACTGGAAACAGATGAAATCATTTTAATGTGTGCGTGTGTGATATGATAAAGCAATTGATGTTGCTTTACAGCCTCTTTTTTTTTTCCTCTTTTTTTTTTTTTTTTTTGAAAATCTAAAGCAAATAGTAAAATACCTAAAACAATGAACAATCTATATATAGAACTATGAACACAGATCCACTTTTGGAAACTACACAAATGCACGAATATGATGGAAGAGCCTCATATCGGATATAGTTATGCTAATAAAAATGTAGCAGATGATATATTAGGCGGATTATGCAGTGCATATAAAGACTACTAGATACCACCATAGATCTCAGAACTTGAGAGAAAACCATAAACTTTTGATATATATTCTTCAAAGTAAACAGCAGATGGAGGGAAATTCAAATCCATCATTCCAGTTCTTATTTTTGAAAATTTACATATCAACTGCTAGCGAAATGCTATCAAAATTTCTACTTTTGACTGCTAACAGAATATTACTTGCAATCAAAGAAACTACTAGAGAAAAATGACAATATTAGCAAATTTGACACAAAACCTACTGAAGGTGATTAGCACTCCACTCCACATTGTTTTAGTATGGGACCAGTTTGTTTGGGCAAGAAAGGATCGATTCGAACCCAAACCAGTGAAAATATTGAAGCTAGAAGAATTGACCAGAGAACCACAATTGTAGGAGTTCTGTTTTGCCTTCCCATTAACCCTTTGAGGAAAGGGTAGAGGTGAACGATAACCCAGAAGGCAAAGAATAACTTTCCAAAGAGAGGACCCCATGAACCATATCCATTGTTAATGGCATCAGAAACTCCTGCTACCACTCCGACCATATTTAGAATTATCAATGTGGTTGGTGGAATGAGAAGGGTCGTCCATTTGAAGAGGTAGAGCTCCCCAAACTCCAAATCATCAGCAGCTTTTGCTGTTACAGTGAAGTTTGTGTCAACTCCAGCAAGGACCTTCAGAAGACCTTGGAAGACTGCAAAAAGGTGTGCTGAGACACCACCGATGACCCAGAATTGCTCATTGCGCCACCAGTCCTCAATGCTTACTCCACTCCATCGGAGCTCAAGCACGCCTGTCACTATGATGGACAGGAAAAGAGCCATAAACCATATGCTTGCCAAGTTGTTAAGCTGCATACAGCAATAAATTCTGATTAGAAATGCACTTACTAATCTTACAATGACATTCCAGACTAATCTTACAATGACATTCCAGCTACATGTCAAGTCTCAATAAATTATACTGACATGTCTCTGTTTTCTGGAGTCTCATGGTGACAGTTGAAATTACTTACAGTTGGAACAATGAATTTTCCGGTAAGAAGACACACAGCTGGAAGTGTGCAATAGGCTAACAGAGCGATGGAAGTGAATGGATACACAATGGTGTTAATATAAGCAAGTCTCTCTAGCCATTTTAGCTTTCCTCCAAAACCATACCAAAGTGGACAATGACGGCTAAGAAAGATTTCAACAGAACCAAGTGCCCATCTCAGGACTTGGTGCAACCTATCTGATAGATTGATTGGAGCTGATCCCTTGAAAGCAGGTCTCTTTGGCGAGCAGTAAACTGACCTCCATCCTCTACAGTGCATCTTGAAGCCTGACAAAATATCCTCTGTAACTGAACCATAAATCCATCCAATCTGTGAAGGCAAAGAAAATAGAGAATCCCTGAGAGGTTGCTTCTCAAGTAAAGTAAAAGAATTAGCATTCAACTTGCATAAAGCAAATGTCAAGTTTCAATGCTTTATATATATATATATATATATTTCATTGGTAATCAATTGAAGTCTCTGTTGTCTCAGAATCTAAAAATTTCAGGAATTCAGAAAAGCCCAAGTCTCAATCCTCACCTCTTTGCCCCATTCGGTTTTCTCTTCATATCCACAACTAATAACATGAATGGCTTCTTTAATAAGAGAACCAGGGTTAGTTCCCTCAGGGAGGCCACCATCTTCCATGAGAGTGGAAGTAATGAAAACTGGTGACATTCCAAACCGTTTTTCAAAGTTCTTTTGGGACATGAGTGACGATTTTTCCAACTCATCATATCCTTCAAGCCCTTCTTCAATCTCTTCAAGATCAAACGCTGGTCCTGATGATCTTCTGGTGTAATGTTTTCCCATCATTTTCTTCTTGCTGTATAGTCCTCCGAGGCCAAGCAAAGCCTTGAGTCCTTTTTTCTTAGTCTTTGACTTCTTCCTAGAGCCACCACAACAGCAGCAGCACCACTTTGGCCAGCAGTCACAAGTCATTTTGGGCTGCTTCTCAGACACAGGTGGATCATATCCATACAGAGCCTGCCTGTTGAAAACACAACCAGTGCCAACATATACAGGTCCTTGGATACCATCTAGGCCCTTCATATTGATCTGTTATCAAAACAATTCCACAATTTTCAGATGTCTAGATAACTTACCACTGAAGAAGTTTCACAGAGAGAGAGAGAGAGACTTCATCGCCACATGGAAATGAATAAGTAGAGGACGTCTGAACACTTGTTAAAATACAAAGTGGAGAGAGAAAAAAATGCTAAATATGAAATGAAGGGAAATTAAACTCACATCAAAGAATACAACATTGCGATTAGCATATCTGTCATGACGATCGATACCATCAAATCTCTGTGGAAATTGGACATAACAGAGCTTCTTTCCAATTTGGGGATCCATAAGAAAGCACATTGCTTCTCTAACAGCCTTGCTGTTGTTGACATAATGATCACAGTCCAGATTTAATATGAAAGGTGCATTAGTAAGTACTGCAGAAACTCGAACCTGTAAATCAAACGTATAGCAAGTCCCAAGTGTCAAATCCAAAAATCAATGCAACAAGAAAACACAATTAAGTGTTAGCAGCCACGTACCAGTGCATTCATTGCCCCAGCTTTCTTATGGTGCTGATAACCAGGTCTCTTCTCACGTGAAACATATACCAGCCGCGGTAGCTCCTTGCCTTCAACATCAAGTGCACCTTCACTTCCCAAATACACCTACAATGTGAAAAAAAATGGTTATGTTAATAATATGGCTGAATTCATAATATCAGTAGTCAACTATCACACAAACAACTAGTAACTTAAAGTATATAATAAAAGGTTAGCTGATCTAGTTTTGACTAATTAACCTGAATCATTCCTGGGTGATCACGAGTGTTGTTCCCAGGCCATGGAGTCCCATCTTGCATCACCCATCCTTCTTCTGGTTTCTTTTGTGCTTTAGCCACCAGTGCATTTATTCTTACTTTGAACTCTTCGTATTCTCTCTGCAATGCATAAACTTTGTATAAGAATGAGTGTAATTCCACCAAAATTAACTATATGGCAGAAAAAAAGAATTCGCAAAATCTACCTTCATGGCCCTTCGGTCTTTCACGAAAGTTGGCTGAACCTTATCTTTTAAGTAGTCAATTTTCTCAGAGAAGTAGAACTCTGGAGCACGAGGCTCAATGCTGTATTTGTGGCAAAAAGGCACCCACCTCCTTGCAAACTCAGCTGTTTCAGACAATGCATCAAACAGAAGCATTGAAGCTCCATCGTCTGACACATAGCAAGTCACCTTCTCCACTGGATAATCTACTGACAAGATTGAAAGGACCGTGTTTGCAGTAATGATAGGAGGTTCCTTAAGAGGGTCGACTGTACTGACAAAGAAATCGACTGGAAGAAGCCTGTTAGGCTCACCCTCTCGCTCAAACCTCAAGGACAAGCGATCAAGATACGTTTCACGGTTTATGGGAAACCATTTAGGAAATTGATCGAGTATCCAGGACAATCCAAACCATATTTCACATATCACAGAGATAATCCATAACGGAAAGGCATCAAATGCTGGGGTTAATATTCTAAAATGGAAAAAGAAACATAGAATGATCAATCGAATGACGATGACTATGCGATAGGGATTGATTAGGCTTGAAGGGATTGGAACTTTGCGCCACAGTGGTTGCCGAGCTTCAGCAATACTGAAAAGAAAATGGTAAAATATAGCATCAGCATTTAGCAATGACTGGTAGGAACACGGTAGCCAAACATACTCTAACTTACTGAAAGACAAAAGATCAAGAACCGACAGAGCTGAAAACAGAAAATCTTACAGAAAATCATCATCATCATCATCTTGATCATTTCCTCCATCATCTGCTTTAGTAACAAGGCCTCTTTTCTCTTGCCTAGTTTTCCATTTTTCAACTCTTTCCTTCCATTCTTCATTGTTGTAAGTTTCTTTTTCACCTTCAAAATCCTTTCCTTCAACTATATTGTTGCAATATGGCAATAAGTGTTAGATGTACAAGAAAGCATTTGCTGAAAACTCAAACGTTTGATGCAATATTTGATTACCACTTCCTGCAACAGAAGGATTGGCAGCACCATTTGTATGATTTTGATGTTGACCGTAGTCCTTTTGTTCCTGCCAAGCGCCAAATTCAATCTTGAATTCTTGACTTTAACCTTAAATTCTCACTGGAACAATACATCAAACACTCGTGGGGATGCAATGCAGCTTGCTAGGTTTTAACGGAACCGGCTACGCTTCGGATAAGATTAGGCTAATTTTTCAGACATCCTTGTAGTTTTTAAAAATAACAAACAACCCCGCAGACTATCGTTCTGTATAGCTCATTTAAGCTCGTACATATCCATTCGAGATAATAATTAAACTCGCTTGACCTAGTACTAAATGTTCGAAACGCCACCTCAACAAACTCTACTGAGTTATTATTAAGCTTTTTATTTTAGGAAAAATGTTAGCTTTTAGTTATAAAAAAAGTTAATTTCACATTTGGTTCCCAAACTTTGCAGTTAATATCTCTTGAGTCCTCAAACTTTTTTTCAACCCTTTTGGATTTCCAACCTTTTATTAATTAGCACGAATGAACTTTTTTGACAATTTCCATCCATTTTTCTATTAATCCCTTGGTCAAATCACTGTTATATCATTTACACTTTTAAACTAAAAAAGAAAAAGTCTAAAAATAGATCGGAAGAGCACACGTCTAAAAAAGAAAAAATAGTAGGGGGCCCGGAAATACCGTAGCAAGCTTGCTACCATTTCCCAACAACACTAGGTGGGGGAATCTCCCCACCTTTTGGCTGCCGTCGCGCTAGTAAGTTGCGGATGGACTCCTCTATTTTTTTTTTTTTTATATATGTTTTTTTTTTAGATTTTTTTGTTTAAAAATGTAAAGAATATAATAGTAATTTGACTAAGTGGTTAACGGAGAAATAGATGAAAAGTGTCAAAAAAGACCATTTGCACTAATTAATGAAAGGTTGGGGATGAAACAAAAAAGTTAGGGATTCAGACGATACGCATTATAAAGATTTAAGGGTTAAATTCACATTTCGTCCTTAAAGAAATTACTAAACTCATTTAAAAATGAATATAGGAAAAAAATTTAAATACAATTGAGGGATTTTTGGGGAGGGACATTCACATAAACTCCAACCCAGGGCTCAATATCATAATAACGGGTGTTTTTTTACAACTTGAACTATTGCCTTTAGTCTAGAATTTCCTTTCTTCATTTTTTTTTTTTTTTGTTGAGGAAGGTGAATAATGTATTTTGAAATGTCATGTTAGAGCATGTATCAATTATCCTATTTAACTTCCTTTCAAAAAGAAAAAAGCCAAAAAAAAAGTATCCTATTTGAGCAGTAACAAAGCCTTTAAGAGCAAGATTAATCATTAATATTGGGGCAAATAACTCAAAGTAAAAAAAAGCCTAAAGTGAAAATTGAAAGAGAAAAAACCCAGTTGAAAAGAGAATAAAAATCAAAGGAGCAAGACTAATTGTAGGGGTGAAAAAACCCAAAATGAAGGCCAAATTTGGCCCTTTCTTTACCTCCCCCCCCCCCCCCAAACCAAAAAGTGCTAAAATTCATCTCTTTCAACCTTGACATTATTTGGGTCAAAGGAGAAAAAAACCCAAAAAAAAATTTATTACCCTTTACATTATTTGCATGCACATAGACAAGGGAGAACCCAATTTTGGGCTTTTTCTCCACATTAATCATACTCTAATTGCTAATATTAACAAGACAAAGAAAGAAATCGCGCAACATGGGAGACTACATAAGAGTCGCATAACAGTGAAAGTGTTTGTGCCAATTTTGCTTGATTGAAGGGAAAAATACTAACCCATCTCTTTTTCAAGAGTTAAATTTCTAAATAGCGTAATGTTGATTACCTGTTGCTGATGATTCTTGAGCTGAAATTCATCTTCAAAATCATCGTCAAAATTATCGTCTTCATCTCCAACAATTCTAGGACAACCTAAGAAATCAAAATAACCTTCATAAATTCCAACAAACAAGAAAATCATTTTTAGAACAGACAAAATCAATTCATTTCATACTCCCCAAAAAAAAAAAAAAATAATAATAATAATAGTAAAATAAAAAAAATTATATGACCTTTGTGGCGTTTATATCGAGTGTGGCACTGGGGGCAAGTCTGGTTGCCCTCACTTCTCTCATACTCATAGCAAGGCTTGCAAACTGGATATCCACACTCAAAACATGCCACAAACAGTAGACCATTGTCCTGTAATCCGATATCGTCACTGCATATCCGGCATATTTTCTTTGTAGATTCGCCTGTTGGAGGTCGGCGGTCCTATCAAGGAAACCCGAGTTTAACCAGTTAAAAATCCTGCATTTAATGTGGACGTACCAGCAGATATGATAGATCACTCTTAACATGAATGTTATATCTACATATTGACACAATTGTAACACAAAGCAAGAACAAAGTTTTATCATGCCTCTATCTTTAACGCCACTGAGCACTTGAAGACATAATAATTGTAAATATAATTAGGCTCTACACAGTTCAAAATGCACGATAGAAACAACATGTATAATGAGAAGGAGAACATATGAGAAGATTGACTTACTTCATCGACGCCATGCAAAACATGGAGTTGGTTGCGTGCATGAGAACCGGTAACAAGGCCAGCCATGGGCTTGGACGCCATGACGAGGGAGGAAAAAAATGAAATGAAGTTAAAGATGAAAGGATGACGGGTTGCCGAGACGAATTAGCAGAGATGGGGAAACAATGCATTTATGTACAAATGGAGATGTCATTGTAGGTAGAGAGTCTACCAGCTGATAGGTGAGGGGTCGAGGGTTTGTTTGGAAGAGAAGTTAGATAGGTAAGAAGAGGGACAGTTTGCTTGTTCTTTTTTGGTGCTTAGTTTCGAAGGGAAAGTCCCCCATAGTATACATACATACAAATAAAAGGTGTATGTGTTTTAGCTTCCATTTCAAGATGTTCTCGGGGCTGATACGAAGCCATCCTTTATCATATGCTGGTGTGGTATGCTTCTACTTGTTATCAAAGCCTGTCTGTTTCATGAGAATATATCTTTTAAAATATTTTATGTAAGAGTAATATAATATATTTTCAGCCAAAACAGTGCCCAACACATGAGAATATTATCTTTCAAAATATTTTCTGTAAGAGTAATATTTTCAACTAAAAAAGTGCCCAGCATCCCTAGCGACTACTTAACATTATTCTTTCTATAAACTATTTGCTTCATAAAACTTCATTACTCTTATGGATGTTTGATGCACATTATCGTGTTAAACTGGACCATGCCCATACATCTGTCAACGCAAAATTATACTTGTAGGTACCACAAAAACGTCTGCTCCATTAGCTAAATTTGCATCTACGGGCTAACAAATTAGAAAACTGTTGAGTTACAGTCACTCGATATTCCTCAAGTTCATCGAGTCACCCTTACAGAGGTAAGAAGCTCAATTTGGAATCACCTTGGAATACAATCATACAATATTTTGCCTCATCTTTAAGTGCAATGCAATTCTTGGGTCGAAACCACCTCATTTACACAAATACATCAATGGACAAGGCTAGCTATGGTAAACCAACTTATCAAGTAACTGAGTAAGTGCTTCTTTCAAGTTTCAATTCTCTGCACGGACCATATACAGCACTAATCAACTTCATATTAGGCTGTCAAAACATAAACTCAAATTGCAAAACAGGATCGAACTGCAATCAACAGACTTCATTGGAGAAAACTTTTGCACTGCTCTCTTAATTGAAGATCTAACACTGGTACATAAATCCATTGAAAATGTGAAAGTTCTATATCTCTAAAACATAACATCAAATCAAGAACCAAAAACAGAACAAAAAACACAAAATCTTCTGGATAAACTTCTAAATTCCATGTCTAGACAATGGCATTGGCAGCACTGGCAATCCTAGGCCAAAGATCAGCACACTCTTTTCCAATTGGGCCAGTGATGGCAGAGCCTACAAGCACCAACATGGTAAATGAATCATAAGAAACACAATAAAATACTATGTGCAATCCACACACAGGAAGGACTCTGGAACACCTAAAAAAAGAATAGAAAATTACAGGGAAAAAAGATGGGGGAAAAAATCAATATTACCTTTCATTTCACCCTTGGGATTCACAATGACCCCAGCATTATCTGCAGGAGCACAAGACAAGAATTAGGGGCGAAATGCCATAAGATCATTAGATCTGCTGAGGATAAAAAACCAACAGCATAATGCCTTAAATAAAAAACCGAAATGGATATTAACTCCAAACAAGTTACTATAAGAAATAACTCCTGACCAAAGTAACCTTTAACGGTGTTACACTACTTACGGGAAATATTTTCTTAATCTATGGCTCCTCAGACCTACAGCCTGTAAAATCGACTAGCTTTTCCTCACGTTTTATGTAGAAAATGAGACCCAAAAAAAAGACCACTTAGTCCGTTTTCATCAGTGAACATACCAAACTTCAAATATTAAGTGTTATGCCATCCCCCTAGTTTATTGAATCATTCACAAAAAGGAAAAATGAATAGCAAGAGATAAAATGATAACTAGATGCTAAAAACTAAAAAGTGCATGTCAATCCCACATTCAGCGCTATGAGAAGATAAATGATATAACTATCACAACTCAACTACTGATTCCTTAAAAAAATCTCCTTTCTGAAGTTATCAGAATCAGTGCTGTCACAGCATTCAATTACTAATTCTACCATTACCTAGGTGCGTATTAATGGTTTTCTTTTCTCTATCTATGATCACATACTTAAAAAGCACAATACTTTTAATTAATTAAGGGCTTTGCTCACTTTAAATTTAAAGTACGCAAAAATGTAGTCAGCAAGTTAAAGTTCATTTCTAATGACATTTTCTATGGAAACGTTACAGAATTGCATCATAATCTTTAATGGAATCTCCACCACACATTCCCCAAGAAAATGATTTATCAAAAAAGCTAAACCAAAACGGCGCAAAAATGTAATTCTTAACGTTTGGAAGATTGGGTTACTGTTGCACCACATTTGAAGTCCCCAGGTTTTTTGTTTTCTCACACACTAATATACCTAAACATTGACAACCACAGAAATCGCAGGTCTCATCACTCATGTATCACACAGGGGACCAATACCCTTTAAACAATAAATAAAAACTAATACTTAAGACAACATTCATAATCGAGCCCTTCTACAGTTATATATATATATGCGCACATATACTTGTAAATATAATAAACATGGGTTCAGACCTTCAAAGTACATGAAAACACCATCCTTTCTGCGCCACGGTTTACGTTGGCGGACAATCACAGCGGGCATCACCTTCTTACGGAGATCAGGCTTACCCTTTTTCACGGTAGCCATAACCATATCGCCAACACAGGCAGATGGCAAACGGTTCAGCCGCCCCTTGATTCCCTTAACTGAAATGATGTAAAGGTTCTTTGCCCCTGTGTTATCGGCGCAGTTAACTGTCGCCGCCACTGGCAAACCCAGCGACATCCTGAACTTGTTCCCAGCCGAACCACCGCGTCCTGCAGAAGTATCGAATCGACAACAAATGTAAGTTAAGACGAGCATTATGATAACTGAAATTTTCATAATTTTCCAGAAATCAAACCTCGCTTCGACATTGCTAAGCGTCCTCTCTCTCTCGGCTCCGGGGAGAAAATAAAAATCCGGAGTTGGAAGTGGCGCTAGAGTTTATACCCTTACGAAATGGACTAGGGTTTCTGTTGAATGTCTGGAATTAGATGGGCCAAATTGTGGCCGCTCTCACAAGCAATGGACTAGGGCTTTATCTTTGATAGTGGGACTGGATTTACTTGGGCCCAAGAATGAACATAGCCTGTATTTGGCAACAAATTATAATTGGCCTCATTTAATCCGGTTTTTTTATAATCTAGTGTCTAATAGGTCATATGACAGGCTCTCATTAAATACTATTAAATGTGCCCATTTAATCAACAGTTTTTTTCTTTGAAATTTTGCTTTGTGAAATATTTGAATGGTTAAGGTGCATTTGATTACAAGTATGAAATTTACTTAAAAAGAAAATATTTTCTATCAATTGAATTACCAGAAATTGAATTTCATAGAAAATAAATTACAATGTGTTTAATTGAAAGAGAAATTTACAGGAAAATATATGAATTAACTGTAAAACAAAAAACGTATACCCATCATAGGAAAATATTTTCCTTTTTCTCAAGAAAATGTGGTCAGGTAACCAAAAAATAAAAAATATTTTTCATAAAAAAAAAGTCAATCAAACACTACAAAAATAGGAATTTAAGTAGAAAAACCCATTTTTCATATATAACCTTTGGCAATCAAACACCCCTAACGTTTTATTGAACGATAAAAATTTATGACAGGATTTGATGAGCTCGTAATATGCTAACAGTTGATACATAACTTTTCTATGACAGAAATTTATTACTTTCTGCCCAAATATCAAAATGCAAGATTTTATATGATAATATATGTCAAATATATATGAGTGTGTATGTGATAATAATATCATGTGTAAAAGTTGAAATATAGTACACAAAGATTTATTCTTTTCACAAAGGTTAATTAATATTGTTGCAAAAGTAAAATTTATAAATATTTTATTAATATATGCTTTCATTTACTAATTATTTCTCTTTATCAATATATTTGTTATTAACAATGTACACATTAGATTAAAAAATGTACACATTAGATTAAAATGACGATGACAATAATAATAATAACAACAACAACAATACAATGTGCTATTGGCACTTATGTGCTCGTTATTAGACTATATAATAATTGTAACACCATAATATATACATATTTTACATTTGTTAAATATTAATTTACTGCATAATATTTAGTCAAACTCTTTAATTAAATTTCATTGACTTGTTTTAAGATCTAAACCGCTTATGTTTTCTCGCCAGCAGACACCTCCCTTGTACCTGTCACATTCCCCCAGTCAATTATTTTCATCAAATTGAATTTAAGTACACTTTAATCGACATATAATTAATTCATCCATTTAACCACTTCCTTCTTTTTTTTTTTTTTTTGGTGAAGACAAGAGAATTAAAAAAGAAAAATAACTATCAATGAAAGTTGGCGCAGTTTGGCGTCATGCTATTGTTTGAAAATCATTACTATTGAGGAAATTTATAAGTATGAAAAATAATTTATTATGATGAATATATATACACACGTACATGGTAAGAAATGAGGTGTAACTCACTAGCTAAAATTGCTTTATTTATTTATTTTTTCAAATTTTTGTTTTGGCGTGGGGGGAGGGTTTGGGGTGGGGGAATAGTAACTTTTTCTTAATTACAAATTGATTTTTTTTTTCAGCATAACAAAGTTTCACTCACTATATGATTTAGCTTATTTGATTACTTCATCTTGAACTTCCGTCCCGTGAAGCCCGGGATCGGATAAAAAAGGAGACATGCATCGTCAGACAAAAAAATAGATCTACGTAAGGCAGAACAACACCTTTTATAAAACTAGTCTTTTGTCGTCCCTAATTTTTAGTTACATTTGCATTTGACAAACACTCTTTGCAAAATGCGTAATCTATTTTTGAAAATATATGATTATGCTTTTCACAAATTTGATCTTCTACAAATTCATTTATCATCATTCATTCATTATTATTACATAATTCTCGTAATATTAATAGTAATAATAAGATAATCTTACACTTGTATTCACTATTTTTAGTGCTTCACAACTCCTACAAATTATTGAAAAAATCATCTATACTTTACAGGAAGCTTCGCTTTGTCATGCTTGAAGCGTGACTGTAAGTAAACTTGGCAATCGTATAATATTTGTCAAAAAATTGCAACTTTGTACATCAAAGTTTTTAGCAAATGTTTTTTTAGTTTTTTAGAATTATACTCTTTTATGAGTACTTCCATGTAATACCAAACTAAAATTATAAAATTATCGAAACCTTAAAAAATCATCAAATTCATTTCCCAAAAAAAATCAAATTATTTAAACCTAGAGGTCTCAAGCTCAATTATCCTATATTGGATTTATTTACTCTTTGTAGAGTTCTACTAGTGTAACTTTCTTTACATGATGCTTTAGCAAAACTTATATACATGCACATTTGTTATGCTAATATGCAGATTGTAGTTGTACTTTTAAAAAATCTCATTTTCTTTTACAAATAACTAGTTTTTCTATTCGTGCGATGCACAAGTAGCAAACACGGATTAAAGACATAATGATACAACAAAATATATTATTAATAGAACATAATAAATTAAATAATTAGCAAAGAAAAAAATACAACATCAAAAGGTAATTTCAGTTTATTACAAAATTTCAGATTTTTTTTTTGTACGAAATATTTATTGAATTTGCTAGATTAACCTCCTTGCAACAAATCAACATCTTCAATTCATATGGCTGTTCAACACGCATATATACAGCAACTAGACGCGTTTATATACAACAACTAGAGGCATCGGACTCTTGATATTTTCTTTTACTAAACTTTGTCATATAATCTATTAAAATTCAATTCATTATAAATGACACTAAAAGAAGGTGAAAATTGAATACAAAAATAAATAAGTATAATATAATATATCTTGGACTTCCTATGATCTCTTTTTCTTCAAGTAAAACCATCTTCAACATTAATAAATTAAAGTTACTGTAAAATTAAACCACCTCTCTCGTATAATAATTATGTTATATAATTAAAAATGGAGAAGATGCCACTTTCCTCCAAAAAAAAAAAAAAAAAAAAGGAAGGAGATGCCATGAATTAGTGTGATTTTTAAACTTGGACGAGGCAGTATTCTGCATACACATTTATCAGTATTCATTCTTCCCTGTTCACATAAGCACTTTGTCCCTCCAATGAGAGTACATCAAAATTTGAAAATGTCAATGAAATTAAAAAATGCATAATGTAATAAAATTGTATTACATCCATCATAAAAAAAATTCATAATCATATAATATATAATACAATATTTTTCAGTTCGATTTGGATTTTCAATTGCAATTTTCCTGCTCTTTTACTGACATCATCATGATGTTGCCCGATATTTTGGATTTGGTTTTATTTTTCAAGTTTTAAAATTTAAACTTTTCTTATTTGGATATTCATCATGAGTTTTCAATTATTTATATTAGTTTATTAGTTTTTTATATTTTTTTTATTTTAGTTTCCTCATTTCTATTTTTTTAGCATTTATATAAGATTTTGAGTTTTTACAATTTTTTATTATCCGCTGCCAATGTAAATTTGACGGTGAGTAACTGTTCAATTTCTTATGAATTAGTATTTTTTAGAATTATTCTTCCTGTTACTAAATTATTCGAAAATGAGCACATTATAAATTAATTGTCTGATATTATCTAAATTTATTTATTATTTATGTTTATTTAATTTTCAAAATTTCCTTTATAGAGTCCTTGATAATATCTAAACCAGAATTTATTTTAGAATAACTTAAAAACCTATTTCAAAATAACTTATATTATATTACAAATGAAAACTTAGTTTAGAATTTATACTTCAAAATAACTTATATTATATTATAAATGAAAACTTAATTCAGAATAACTTAGAGCAAATCAATTGATTTATTTATTCTTCTTTTTTGTGCAATAAATATCCATTCATTTGCATCGCGCCAATAATTAAAGACACATAATATAATTCTGTTATAATAATAAATAGCTAAAATTTATTTTCTTTATATCTATAATCTAACTTGAAAATCTTTGTGACTATTTTAATCTTTGTTTCTATATCATTTATGTTGCAACGATTATGTTGTAGAATATGCAAATAATTTATTTTTAGTCATTCTTCTCTATATATGTAAAGCCTTCAAAATATTAACTGAATTCATGTTGTTATTTCATTTGATTTAATTATTATTGTGACTATTTATTATTTTTTGTAATTTATGTAATAAATTTTTTTTATATGAAGCATTTACAATTTATCTTCCCGTGTAATGTAAATGTTGAATATTAATTGATATTTTTATTTTACATAAGCTGGTAGTTATTAATATAATATTAATAAAATATTAATTTAATGAGTCAAATACTAAATTAAAAATGTATATTTATCATTTTGCTATGCAAATATGATAATATGTATTTGTCTAATATTTTATTATTATTTTTTATTGAACTTTTTTGAAAATTAGTCTTATTATACAACGCACGAGTGAGAGACTGAACTTATAGCTGCAATAGTTATTTGTGATATGATTATTTATAGAGATGGGAATAGGGCGGGGTAGTCATACTCTAAACCCACTATATAAGTCTTGAAGTCACCCAGACCTGCCCCAAGCCTACAAATTCATATGGCGCGTCAAAACAAGTCGGGTCATGAGACGGGTTGGGACGCCACCATGACCTACAAAAGAACTCATAGATATTTTCCCCTTTCAATTAATGTTATATGCGACACATTATTAATTGATAAACGTAGAATAAAATAAAACTTTTATTTATAATTTTAAAGTTCCCAATAGTAACTAATATAACAACATGATTCTTTCGATTCGACAAAAAAATCCTTTCAAAAAATTAATATAATAAAAAAATAAAAATAAACTACCATGGATTTAATGGTCGATTAGTCAAATTGTCATCTCTAATAATTTCTACACATTTTTCTAAATAAATTTATTAAAAATAAAAAAAGCCTGTGGGTCACGGGTCTATGGTGTGGGTCCCCTAACTCGCACCGCTCTGAGCCCACGATGGGTCAGATAATGTTGTCTCATTCCCTTTCTTTTGCCCTGATTAGGCGTTACGGGTCAATCATATTATAGGTATGTCTCAACGGGTTTATAGATTGATTGGTCAAATTGTCATCTCTAATTATTTGACTGCTAATTATTACAACTTTATATAGGTTAGACGTGTGAATTTGCACGACAAGTTTGGAGGAGACCAGAATTATGAACTCAGGCATTTTACTACGAATATTCTATGGTAAATTGTAATTCGCATATCAATTTGTAATTTTATATAATGCAATTGGTATATTGTACTTTATTTATAAAATGATGTCCACACTCACACGTCAATTTTGATAAGAATGTACATTATAACTCGTTGCACGGATGAAAAAGATCTAATAAGGTATAATCTAAATTGCAACTTATTAACTCTTTAAATTTTGATATAATCTTTCTCCATCTCTTACATGTTTGCATTTTGAAACTCTATCTCCAATACAAATAAATATATGAAAGAAACAAATAATGATCCAGAAATTTCAAACTAAAAAAATCCATGCAAGTTCTGGAACAAAAAACGCATAAATTGATTCAAACTAAGAGCACAAAGTTGTTCTTCAATATCTTGCTTCCTTTATATAAAATTGATTCAAGCTCCCTTTAGAATACAACATAAATTTACCAGATAAATAATGTAGCATTAAATTGACTAAAGTCTTGCCCGTCCTAGGCCAAAGAACCAAAACCACCTGTCATTTCTCCTTGTTTTGTGTCTTCTCCATTGCACACTAGACCTCCATTTTCCTTTTTTTTCTCTCTCTCTCCTGTCAAATAACAAACTTGTTATTTAACAATAACACGCTACCATCAAACTTGTTAAGATGAAAAGATTTCAAGATAGCAAAATCTCGTAAATTCTTGAACTGTGCTTTAGCAAAAGATATTAAAAGGCGTTTCTATGCATAGAATCCTTAATTCAATTTTAAACTTCATTAGTAACTGAACAGACAAACCCTTTTATAAGCATTAATGCATTATGCTATATTTGTAACAGAATTATGTATTTGTGTTAATTTAACATAAAAAATTTGGTAGAGTGCATTGATCTCCTCAAACCAACCATCAATCAGATAGCAAAAATGAAATCAAGAGAGCATTACCTTGCCTTTGGATTTCAGAATATTGGCTTCTAAGGTCACAATCAATTCCAAGAGAATCCAAAACTTTGCAATCATCTTTCAAAAGTTTTAACAAAGTTTCAACTATCCTTAGTGATCCTGTTTATCCTAGCACATGTGAATGAATCCAAGCCTAGGCATAAGAAATCATATAAAAAGGGTAAAAAGAAAGACAAATAAATAAAACAGATAAACTCCTAACCCAGTTAGGATAACTCCTACTTCCTCCCTTAGAAACATTTGCGTAAAATCCAGATTAGGCTCCTGTTTTGTGAAACTCCTAGATCAAAGAAGCTACTTTTGGCATTAAAAGATATGCCAAACAAATTCTTTTCTTAATTTACCTCCATGTAAATAATTTACATAAATCCACTCAGACTAACATTCGCATTTGTGATACTAATATGTAGATTGTAATTGTACTTTAAAAAAAATCTCAATTTATTTTACAAATAATAATGTATAAAAATTTGAAAATTTGGGCTAAAATTAGACAACAATTTCGAACTCAACCAAATACAAACTTTTGTTCCCATAAATCATTCAAAATAGTTTATAAACCAAAGTGATTTAAAAAATCACTTATAATTACTTTTTGGTCTTATTTTTACTTTTCCAAACGCGCAATCAAGAATTATTAGTACAATCTGTTTTGCCAGCTACAAAGCAAGGTACAAATGGGAAAGCACACCGCAGATTTCCCACAAGAACTTCTCTGTTCTCATAGCCAAGGAAATCAAACATCTCTAGAATCCACCGTAGCTCCAAAAACCTTTTACAATTCATTCCGAAGTATTCATATGGTTGGAAATTGAAGCTAGCAGGAATTCAAATCCTGAAATGGAACCATTTCAATCTCTTGTACTTCTAATTCTATCTTTATTTTCCATTGTCCGGTCCACTTCAGATTATACCGATTTGGTTTACAAAGGCTGCGCTAACCAAGATTTCCAGGATTTCAATGGGATTTACAAGCAAACACTCGGGAATCTCTTTGACACTTTAATTTCCCAATCTTCCTCCACCAAATTCTACAAAACGAGTTCCGGAGACGGCCCATCCGCCATTACTGGGCTCTTCCAATGCAGAGGCGATCTTTCGAACTCCAACTGTATGAATTGTGTGAGGCAAACCCAGGACATGTCTGAAAAGCTTTGTGGCCACTCCATTGCTGCTAGAGTTCAGCTGAATGGTTGTTATTTGAGATACGAGATTGCCGGGTTCAGGCAAGTGAGTACGACTGAGTTGCTGTATAAAATCTGCGGTTC
>CAVNYN010273132.1:0-10823 GCA_963692815.1 Nyctanthes arbor-tristis | reverse complement strand
CTTGAATGTATCTAGGAAAAGGTTATAATTGTTGGCTAAATATTATTGGATCTCACTTGGGCTTGGGCATTTAAAAATTAGAAGTTGGGCTTGGCCAGATAGGGGTAGAAGTGAATATTGGCCAGTTCTGATCCTGAAGTGTAAAACAATGTCTTATAGAGTGAGGTGGTCTTACATGATTTTCTTTATATATATACTAGTTAGGTAATGTGCGTTGCACGTGTTTCGTTTAATTATTTGCTCGAATTCGCGTGGATTAATAACAAAAAATACAGTAAAAATTGTGATAAAATATTAGAATGAAAGAAGAAACAGAGTCAGTGATTCGATTGAGGGCACTCATGGTTTTAATAAGTATATGCAATGGTTACAACATCCAGCTTAAATAAATTCCTATAGAACGATCTTCACAATCAGAACAATTCAGAATTGCTTCTCTAATAAATAAAAGGCTGCTCCTTTCAGTTATTGTGCCATATTAATCATTCATCCCATCCAAACTAATGCTAGAATAACCAAAAAAAACCATTCAATCCACAAGTCAAGTTCATGAAATTGAGCCACATTACTGAAAGTCAATCCAAGTCATAAAAATCGCAATCTCCAGGCTCAAACCAGACATATCGAATTATCATTTAAGATCAGCAAATTGATATTCAAGCACTTCAAACTCGTATCTGATCAAACTGAAAACTGTAATATTAGTTCTTCATGAAGTTAGTAACCGTATGATTTTTTCACATCAAACAACTTAATTTGTTTCTCCTCCTTAACAGAAATAACCAAGATAATTAGCTTCTTTACAATATTTCCATTTATCATATAACATCATGTTTAGTTACTCGTCAATTTCCTTGGGTTGTATTCAATATTCAAAATACTGTTCCTCACAACATTAGCTACTATACGTTTGAATTATTATTTGAGTTTATTTATTCATGCAAACATATATGTATGTGTTATCTTTCATTGTGTTAATGTGTGCCTAAAGAATTAAAAAAGAACAGTGGATGCTTGCATTTCTTGATGGGATCTTCAGTGACCAACTTGATTAATGATTTGTTCAACGGCAGCTTGTGGTTTAGTCAGAGCAGTGCATTTAGCTCAATCATATTTTCTACTTGAACTATTAATTTATTTTATATTTCTATTTGCAAAAGATCTTATTGTGGCTCATTTGTTACAAGCTGTATTCTTAATAGGGTGTAAAAATCACAGAGATCGGAAGATTTCACATAAACAATCCACACTTAGCAAATAGTGAAGCTTTTGATATTGGCGACTAAGAACAGGGATGTATACTTTCACCAAGTTTTGCTCATGTTAATATTTACCATTTCTTGAAAATGAATGATATGCTATGACCTTTCTCAAAAGGTGTCGAGGGTGTAGGTAAGGATACTTGACGGTCAATAGAAGAATCCATGTAAGATAGATTGAGAATGATTTATTGTTGAGGTCTATGTGCAAGTCATGGGTATATATAAATGAGAAAAAGATGAAAGTTGAAAGGTTAGATAAGGAAGGTATAGGCAAAGATGCCGGAAAGTAATACCATTGGCATCTTTGAAATCTTTAAGAAAAATTCTCAAACCAAGATTTGCAAAAGAACTTCTGATTTGAGGTGGTAAACAGATGGAAACTAATATACATGAATTCCAAATATTTCACACAAAATACATATGAAAGGTTGATTATTCATAAAAGCATCGAGTATGTCAATCAGCTTACTTTTTAAATAATTTAAAGCACTGGGAAATCAGTGTGGAGTTTCACATCCATCCCGGAATATATCAAAGAGATTTTGGTGAATAACAATGATAAAGTGTTTAAGGATCCATTCAATACTCTGTCTAAGCAGCTATTTGGACAAGGATGTGTTGGCTTGCAGGGAAAAAAATGGACTATTCACAGCAAGATCACAAGTTAGGCCTTCACTATAGATATACTATGATTCCTTCACAGTTTCAGATTACTTGAATTACAAATACTCGAAACACATAATCCATTAAATTTCACTGGAGCAATCTGTCAAACACCCTACAAGCTCTAGCTTTCATTATAATTTTTTAACATGAATAGTTCACAGGTGTGGTATAAAAAAAATCCCACACAATGCCAGTAGCACTAAGCCCAAAATCATAAGCAATTGGAACTCGGAAGCTGTGAATATATTCACAGACTATTCAAAACATGCACCAACATTTACCTTTTCTACGGCACAAATTAATTTCACATGTTTAGGTAAATTTTCAAAATCAAAATTTCAGTCAACTCAATCACAGTACAATCAAAATCGTTAACTAATTAATTGAGCATCAAATATAGCAGGAAAAG
Organism: Nyctanthes arbor-tristis; assembly: GCA_963692815.1. Lineage (NCBI taxonomy): Eukaryota > Viridiplantae > Streptophyta > Magnoliopsida > Lamiales > Oleaceae > Nyctanthes > Nyctanthes arbor-tristis. The sequence continues at coordinate 8,486 of CAVNYN010273132.1, read as the reverse complement.
AATCAATTACCCTCGGTGAATGCACAAGTCAATCCCACCGCGAAAGCAAGCGAAAGAGTGAACAATCCAAGCAAGAAATAACTTCAGCAGAGAGCCCTATTTTTCGGAGATGTCATACAATTTCAGCAGCAAAGTCGAGCCCGAGTGTGTAAGTCTACAGTAGAGAGGAACCGCGCAGAGACCAGTGCTGCAGAGCTCAATTTGGTCACCCAAATCGCCGGAGATGGGCGTTGATAAGGTTTCGATTCGCCAAACAAAAAAGGTAGCAGAGATTTTTTACGTTGAGGAAGAAGATTTTCGAGAGGAAAAGGAACAAATTTGGGGTTTTTTTACGCAGGTTAAAAAAAGAAAAGAAAAGAGAAGGTTTATGGAACTTTCTGGGAGCGGATCTAAGCTTAAAAACAAAAGAAAAGAGGGGGGCAAATAAAAAATTAAAAAAAAAAAAGTTTACTGTTGAGGTTACTGTTGCTCGCAACATTAACCGAGAATATTCTTATTATATAGTTAAATATATATTTTGGGGATGAATTTTCCTATATTGTAAAATTCTGGTCATGTATGTACTAACATAATTTTGTATTTATATCTAAGATTTTTTGGGTTCTTTTGTTGGGATAGAATTAACTAAATTTTATTCTTTGAGTGATTTTTATAAATTATGAATTTGTGATATATCGTACATGTATGCATGAGTTCTGCCCTTTTTTTAGTTTACATTCTCAAAGAAAAGAAGAGGGGGTGGGGTGGGGTGAATAAAACATCGGTAGACATTGATTTAGTAGGTCAAGGTACTTATATTCCTTATTAGGTATGATTGACTCATTGTTACAAGATAATATTTAGGAGGAGAAATTTAACTTCTTTGGTTTTAGCAGAAGCTAAAAAAGAAGCAATTGTAGCAACAAATCTAACCAAGTCCCTTAGATGAGTTTATAGGTTAATTTTTTGCAACATATTGACGAGACTAAAAGCTAAAATAGTTAGATTTAGATGGTCAAATTTCTTTTCGTCTTTCTTTTTTTGACTCTATTTTTCAGCGTCTTTCTAATCTTTATTCATCTACCTACTAAAAAATTAAATAGCAGTTGCATGTATTGGTGAGTTCAGCAAATTGTGTGGCCGAAATTAAGATTAATTTTATGAGTTTAAGGGATAAACACCGTTGTCTTACGTTTTCTACTTGTTGTACTGACATATTTGGAACCTAGAAGCTATTGCATGAATTTCGTAGTTTTTTAGTTTCAATTTGCAATCTTAAATGTCTTTTCATGTATTGCAGAATCTAAAATTTTGTGAAAGGACATAGAATTGACGATCAACGTTTGGAAGTTTTGTGCATTTTGTATCAACACTTGGAGGTTTGTGGGTGTTAAATCAGTTCAAGAATTGGCATATTGCATTATTGCTATGTTGATGTATTAACACTAAAATATTCTTATAGAACTCAGTGGTTGCTTGAATCTATTTATTCCAATTGAATTATAATGAGAAATTATAATGAGGTAAAATGAGCAGTATAGATTTAATAAAAGTTTGAAATTTGTGGTTAAAAATGAGCAGTTGTCAAATCAGTGGTAGGTGAGATTGTAATTTGTTTGAATAAAGAGAATCAAACACATTACTTTCAAAGCTCAAAGTTTAGGGCCTGTTTGTTTTAGTTTATTTTTTTTTTTATTTATAAATTCATCTACCATTGATTTGACAACTATTTAACAATCACTACACATTTTAAACTTTAATTAAATCTCCACCACTCATTTTCACTATTTATAAATTTCCTTTATAAATCTAACCAAACGGGCTCTTAGATCTTGGACGAGTGCATGGCTTTGCTTTTTGCCTTTTTCATTGTAACCTTGACAATACTAGAAGCAAGAGAAAGGGGTTTACAGCGAAGTTTTGTAACTCTGTTCAAACACTTGGAAGCTGTTGGTTGCTATTTAACTCTCTAACTAGACGCCTTTTAGTTTTCTTGTTCTCATCATGACTAGGTGTCCTCTTTGCTTATATTTGAAATTCATTTGATTCTATAAATATGCTATACAATGTTAAGATTTGGCTAGAGTTATGCTTGAAATAGACGAGCAAATGCTGAGCTCTAAAACTATTGCAATTTAAACTAATCATAAATGGCAACTTCATTGTTCGTTATGATTAATTTTTAATTTATCTATTTTTTTTGTAACCTTTAATTTATCTAGTTTAGCATATAACAAATATTTGTACCTATAATAATTGGAACATTAAAATGTTATGTTGTCATCATATGTTAAAAACAAAACATTCACATAAAATGAACACAACCAATTATAAAATCTACGCGGATTAGAGCAAAAGTAAAATGGAACGAGTGCAATGCACGTGCCGCATTAGTACTATATAAAAGATTGTAAAAATGATATAAAACTATATATATAGCACCATATGGTACCATATATATATGTGGCGTGTATAAAAATAAGTCACATGATTGTAGTTTTCCATGTGGCGTGTTCCGATATATGCTACATAATCATATAGTACGTTAGATCATAACTCGAAAAGAGTGACAGGTCCTTGAAACAATTTCACTTTTTGGTTTTCCAAGAATGCCATTTGCTTTTCTTTTATTTTCCAAAAATGCCCTGGAACCAGCGTATGTTTTGCTTCTCTCATGTGGACGAACAAATGCTCTCTTGAATGATCCTGTGCTCCTCTCTGCACAACATTTTGACTCTATTCTATCACAGTCCTTAACCATAAGAATTGGGTAAATAAAAACAAAGACATGGCGGCATCAAAGGAGTCCCAGTACATGGATTTGAATAGGGGATGCGAATATTAGGCATAATTTTTTTTCAAATCAAAGTTGAATTCAGGGATTAATCGATTTTTGCCGTATGCACATTAGATCAGTGAAGTTGGAGGATCGTTGTTCCACCGCCAATTTATGATTGCAAGATACGTATGAGATATGATAGGAGATTTTCCCCCCTATATTAACTATCTGCTTTTGTCTCTCTTCTTGCGCATATAATCAATTTTTTGTTAATTTGTCTAGCAAATTTAACTATATAGTCTCCATATATAAACAATAGAGATCTGTTTAATAATTATGTAATAACATATGTAGCTTTCTAGATCGTCGATCTTTTTTTGTTAATTTATTTATTTTAATGTGGTTATGCTACTTCTCACTAGCCGTGCTTTTTTTGTAGAATGTTCAGGCAGGTATATTACACTCAGAATCTGTTTTGGGAATTTTTTTTTTTTTTTGAGTAGTATACATTTTGTTAATAATTGTGGGCTTTTGCTGGTGAATCCACATACATACTAGGTTAAATTTTGTGATTTTGTAATTGCCATAATGTCGATCAAACTGCATAGTTTCTTTCATTCAGCTAAGACATATAAATTTAAAATTTCTTTGGTTCTTTATCTGTTTCAAGTATTATAGAGACTTGAGATTATTTTTGGAGCCACCGAGTATACTACAACTATTGACATTTGGTATGTTTGCTGTGTGCTTGCTGAGTTAATTGTCGGATAGGTAATTAGTTGATTTCTTATCGCTTATGGTATGTCCTTTGGGCAAATGTGTTATCATTCTAGACACTCTTGCTTTTTGCTTTCTAGCCTATTGCTAATATTTCCTTAAATATATTTTTATGCTCATTCAGACGTATGTGATTAATTCAGGCTAGACAATAGTTATATGCATGATATGATTATTTATATTCTGGTTCAGACAGAGTCCCCAATTGTTAAAGAGGACAATTATAATTGAGTTGATCATATTCTTGTCGTCTCCTATGCTAACTTTTCAATTATCAAAGCAAGCAGATCGGATTACTAATAACCCATTTGAGAAGTTGGTTGTTATTCCTAAGTAATCCTAGAAACCCATATTTTAGCATAAGCAAGTTACTCTGTTTGCAAGTTGTTAAGGAAAACCAAAAACTTCACAAAAGTTCTAACATATAGATAGGGAAACGGCTTGTTTGGCAGATGTGAATATTTTCCCTGGAGATGTCTTGTGGGCAACTGATTCAGTGAATCAAGAGCATCATGATATAGCTGGTATGGCATTGTTACTCTCAACATCATATTGGTTCATAAGCATTGGAGTTGTTTTCATTTCTTTAGGAGTTTATGATGGAAAGTTTCTGATACACTTTAGCTTACTGAAAAGTACAACTTTCTTTTTTTTTTTTTGCAAATAGAAGTACAACTTTGTTGTTGGCTATTTTATTGTTTTATTTGTATGTCAACAAATTTTGAGCATAATATTTCAGTGGACCAATGGATCTTCTGAAGCAGATAATTTGCTCTGAAATTGTTCCTTTCACGCTTGAAATCAACTTGCAAGGAAGAGAGGGTAGGTCTGATTAATTTAGGCACCTTGGTCAAAATTGTTTTACTATTAACATTGGAAGCTACATTGGATTCTAATTAGTACGTGTCTTCACTTTTTAACTTATAGGGAGAGATATTTTTTTATTTATTTTTTTACACGGGGAAAGATATAAGAATGCTGAATTTTATGCTAAAAGTTATGTCCAACGTGCAAGAGTGAAGATCAGGAAGTTGTTGGCAAAGTATAAAGACGTGGTGGAAAGGATCTATTTTGGCATTGATCTTAAAAAACCCGACGATTAGTTGCTCGATTTTGAGCTTCTCATGTTTTATGTTCATGGTTTAGTTTCTCATTCGGTTAACCCAATGGGTCAACAAATCATATTCCATTTTGACATTTTGTGTATCAAATGTGATCAACGATGAAAATTCTCACCAATTTGCTGTCCCTTTATTGTGATTGTGAATGGAAACTATGGGTTAATCTTAAGTTTGCATGCATCCTATGCCATTGACACTCGCACTAGTATAGTTGAAACATTAAATTTTACCTGTATTTTTCTGTATATACCTTTTACACATTAATTGTTCGAAGATACTCCTAACCTGTAGGCAGTTAATCTGGAGTAATAAAAATGAGAGAAAGTATGAAATCGAATGATGGATATTTAACACAGTGAGTTCTATAAAATATTTAGAATATACTTCTTTGACCAAATTCAAATTTGTAATGTTGGCAAAAAAAAAAAAAAAGCCTTTTCAAATTTAAAATATAATGAGAAAATTAGTAAACTAATATATTTATAGTAAAATCTAGAAAAAGAATAAAAATATGATGAGATGTGCTACGCATACTAGTATCAATATATGTGTGATTACGGGGCTAAATGTTGATTGAGTAATGGGTTTGTTGGGTAGTCAAAATAAGACAAATACAACAAATCTTGTCCTAATAAAATTTGATTCCTGTCAAATCTAATTTATATTCATTAATAATTCAATCTCTTTCTTATCCAAATAAAATTTTAGCAAATTTGGTCCAAATGATGTGACGCTGTTTGTGTTATTCATTGGGGTTGCCCTAATGGTAACAAACACTATAAAGAGTGTGTTTAATTAGAAAAGATTTTCTATGAAAAATAAATTTTTGCACTAAAATTTTTACTTTTGTGGTGTTTAATTGATATTTTTCTAAGAAAAATATTTTTTACTTTTTGGTCATGTGACCACATTTTTCTTTAAAATAAGGAAAATATTTTCCTATGAGGGTTGTCGTAATGGTAATAAACACTAAGAGTGTGTTTGATTAACAAAGTTTTTTTTAAGGAAAATAAGTTTTTCCACTTAAATTTTTATTTTTGAGGCGTTTGATTGACATTTTTTAAGAAAAACATTTTTGACATTTTGGCCACGTGACCACATTTTTCTTGAAAATAAGGAAAATATTTTCCTATGAGGTATATGTTTTTTGTTTTCTAGATAATTTAAACTTTTTATCATAAATTTCACTTTTAACCCAACGCTTTACTATTTATTTCCTATAGAATTTAATTACTGGTAATTTAGTTGACAAGAAATGACAGCCTATTTCCGACAGAAATTGGGGTGGGGGTCCCCCTTTGGAGGCAGAAAATGGCCGGGGAGGGGATGGGGGTTGGGTTCTCTCTCTCTCTCTTTTTTTAATAAAACGGTTATTTTTTTTGAAAAATTAATTAAATAGTGATAAAAATGACCTATCGTGCGTGTTTATAAAATGTTGGAGACCGAGGAGAGTGAAAAAAGTAAAGACCCAACTGATTCTTAAATTAAACGATAGAGACCTTTTGTGAAATTAATACTATTATTAAATTAAAAGTTTGATGTAGTACTTACTGTTTTATTTTATGTTTAGCCGATCAAATAAGTCAGTGTTTACACCCATCTCTTTCTTTCTATGAATTATTATATTTGTATGTTTTGGTGATTTCTTTAGCGCTCATTAAAACTCATTCTATTACATTATTAATCCTTCTAAAGAGTTATTGGAGTCTGATCGCTCACGTAATACAAATCTAATAAAAATAACCTCACATTTTGTAAGAGCTCTTTTTGTTAGATTTGTGTCACTTGAATCATCAGACTCTATTTTTTGGGTTTAATCTATCTTCTTAAAAAAATTTTTGTTCTTTGATAATAATAAAATAACATGACGTACAGAAGTACCACAGACTAATTTCCTCATATATATATATATAGTTGTTATATTTGTGTCACGTGAACGATCAGACTCTATTTTTTTAAGCTTAATCTATCTCCTTAAAAAATTTCTTGTTTTATCATAATAATAAAATAAAATGACGTATAGAAGTACCACAGATTGATTTTCTCATATATATATATATATATACTCATATATATATAAAAGAGGACAACAAAATAAATTTTCTAAAAAAATAGATCCGGCTCCAATCGAGCCCGATCTCCAACAACACGGTGCATAGCGCTTTGTGATTGGAGATCGGCTTTGAAATTAAAACCCGATCTATTTTCTTAGAAGATCCCGAAAACAACATGCTTAAACGAGAACAGGAAGAGAGCATATCGTACGTACCATTGCTAGTTTAAATCAGGCTTCCGGCAACACACTAACTTCCGGAGTATACCCAAAATTCCGAAACCGGAAGCCTTACGAGATTGTGGATACTTAGGCGGCGAAGATTTGCTATGCTGATGCTTTCCTTTCGAAACTGAATCTCTGTGGGAAAGATTGCGTCTAGTGTATTCGCCCATTCTTCCCTCTCTCTCTCTCTCTCTCTCTCTCACCTAACAATATGGTTATTACTAGAGTTCTACCCCTCCTTGGGGAAAGGGTATCATAGGAATTAATTAATCAAGATTAATGCTATTTAGTATTATTAGTGTTTGACATTATATCAATATGAAACTAAATAATAAGTTGAATTAAGTAGATTATTTATTTATCTATTTAATTTCACTTATCATTTAATAACACATTAAATACCATTTAAATTAGTATAAAACACTACTGTGCTACACAATATTATTTTTTTTATATTCTGATCATTATGCCCCTAGTGCTCCGAACTTTCCAGTCTGGCATGTGAACGTGTGTAGTCTTGTTCGTTTGACGTCCAAATTTTTACACCACAAATTCTGTCCGATTGGGACACAGTAAGCGGGTGCCGGAGCGGTGAATAAGCACTCCGGGAACATGGGCCGGTTGATTTTGTTGGAGCTACTACCGCAGCATGACTATCATCGCCCATTAACGCCGGGCTGTCTCGTCGACGCGGCGCTGCCACTGGTTGTTGGTTTAGGCTCGATCTCTTCGGAAACTAAAAATGCCGGAAATGAGTTTCAATTCAAAGAATTCCTATTTTGGGATTCCGACCAGCACCGATCCTCCAAGCGATTGAACTCGGCTAGCAACTGGGAAAAGCTTCAATTTTGGTAAGATTATGTTGACTGCTTTGGTTTGTTTTGAAATTCTGGGGACGTTTTAAGGTTGATTTCCACAGTAGAATCTGATTTGAAATAACATGTGTATCGTTTGTGTATGAAATGAATAGGTAATGGAAAGAGCAATTCTATTGGCATTTCTACACCACATTATAAGGACATCTTTAATGCAACAATTTTAAAAAAAATGTCTTTTCACAAATTAGAAATTAGATGCCTTGACATTGTCAAAAGTAATGTCATATCTCAAATTGCCCTTGACAATGTCCAGTATTAATGTAACCAATAACAATAATTCTCTCTTTTTAATTTTTCCAAGAATCAAATGACAAGTTTCCATATTTGCACCATCAACATCGTTGGAATGGAGATCTATATTGTTATAATGTGAGTGTCTTTTACCACATATACAATGTTGACAATTTTGCTGTAGAAATGCTCTAAATACGCCACGATTAGAAGACATTTTTAGTATGTACACCATTGTCAGTTTATACATATACCCATAATAAATATAAAATTATGTCTAAATTTATATTTCTTGTATGATATTATTGACATAGTGTAAATTTTTTTTTTCAACACTGCCGCTTTCTATGGCACCCCACAGCCGAGTTCTTCTATGGAACTAGGTGTCTGGTTCCTTATGGAGCCAAGCCCAAGTGATGTGTAAACACCTCATTGGGTGTCTG
>CAVNYN010273130.1:0-16474 GCA_963692815.1 Nyctanthes arbor-tristis | reverse complement strand
CCGGTGGATTTCCTTTTCATTCTCCAGGCTAGTATGCAAACTAATCAGAGATGCATATGCAACTCTGACCTTCTTAGAAACCTTTTTCTCCATTTCCTTCAAAGCATACTCTGCCTTTTCCTTGAGTGAATTCTTAATGTAGATGCTGGTCAATGTGCTATATGTTACCCAGTCTGGATCTACTTTTGCCTTCTTTAGCTCAAGGAAAATCTTTTCAGCAGTTTCAACTAAATTCTGTGATGCACATGCTGTTAACCACAAATTGTATGTAATAATGTCTGGTGAATAATTCTTTTTTAACTCCTTAATCATTTCAGGAACCTTATGTAACTGCCCAGTGGAGATGTACAGAGACAGCATGTGGTTATATGGAAGAGGATTCTTCAAGAAACCGCATTCTGACATCTTCTCCATCAGGGACTCTGCTTTTTTGGAAGCCTTAATCTGGGCGTAAATGTGGAGAAGGGCACTACAGGTTGCTTGATCTCTCATCTTATCAGGAAGATCTTCGAAAAATTTTTCTGCACTGTTTATGCCGCGAAGTTTTGCAATCAAATCCAGGTGAACAGCGTAGTCCCCAGATACCAGCTTGATATCATCCTGTATCTTCATCCATTCACAGATCTGCAAAAACATACAAGTCAGAATCTTTAGTCAGACACAAGAAGTAAATATATCAAACCACGTTGACTTTAAACAAACTGGAAACTATCTCGCGCAAAAGCTCCGGTAATAACTACATAAAGCCAAAACCCACAAAGATTGGCACACAACTATTCAGTGACAATCATTCAAACAGATCGGAAGAGCGTCACAACTACTTAGTACTATTTATAAGTTCTACCAAACCCCAGCATCGAGAAAACTAGGCAAGATGCATGCATAGCAGGCAGCCAAAAGTATCACCTCACAAATACCTTGCCGTGAGCCTAGTTTTTGAACCACATACAATTCAAGAAATAACCCACAACCACAAGGCTACAGCCTACAAGTAGCAAAATGGAGTAGCAAAATGGACTGGGTTTTAGCCTTTAAGGAGGTCTTCTTATCTCTAAGTCTCTGTTTTGCACATACACGACGCTCTTCCGATCTCCCAAAAACAGAGCGTTAAATAGATGCATATGTAAACAAGTCTGTAAATAACCTCGAGGGCATGCTTGTAACGCTTAAGCTTCCTCAGCTCTCTGATGATGCGATTGAGCTCGTACTTACGGACGACATGGCCTTCCTCCTTCCACTTCCGTATGGCCACAACGGCGCTCCGCTTAGCATACACCAGAGCAAATAGCCGCCGTCCCAAAGTGTCCTTCTCGCCGCCCGCAGTACGGTTTGTTCTAGTGGCAGAACCAGTAATTCCCCTATTGGCTACAGGCTCCGTCACCGTCGCCAAATCGGCGGTTTTAGCGGAAAACTGGCGGGCGACGGCCGCGGCGGAGGCGGCCGATCTGCGAAACAAACGGGACAACATTTTTGGGAGCCCGCTGTGACATAGACAATCACTGACTGGTTATTGTAGTGCGATTTTTCTTAGCCCAAAGATAATTGGGCCTGTAACTCGGAAAGTAATGCGCGGAAATGAATATTTTCAAAAGTAGCACCACCTTATATTGCCACGTAAAGGATACTTATGCAAAAGGTTAATTAGTGCAAAAGGTCCTACCTTTAGACATCATTGTGTAAATAGTCCCTATTTTTATTTTTTTGACATTTTCACCCTTACCTTGACATTTCTTTTGCATAATTCATCATTGATTCCATTTGTAATTAACTTCCTCTATTATCATAAGATTGTTTTTTCTCCATTGAAGGTAATTTTTTAAAATTGTAATTAAGGTTTTAAATTAATTAGAAAAGTAGTTATTTTTTATCCATTCAATAATACAATTTATTTTAATTAGTTTTCAACTATATAAATTATTTTGGAAATTTATTTGAAAATTTTTAAAATCTTATAAATATGATCAAACAAAATTGCCCTTCTTAAAATAGAGAAAATTAAACACACATAGCCATAAGGATGCAACGCTTTTTTCTAATCAAAATTATGTTGGTATTGGAATGGTATTACGAGATGAAAGCGCATCTTTCCTGGGTGCTAAAATTCTCAAGGTTACGGGTGTGATCCAAAGTTAGCTGACCTTATGGGTGTCCGTGAGGTTTTAAGCTGGATTAAGAGCATGAACCTTGGCCAAGTTACTGTGGAAATGGATGCACTAGTGGTTTATCAAGCCCCCTATTCCGACTCCATTGACATTTCCCCATTTGGCTTGATTCTTGATGATTGTAGATCTTTACTGTTAGAACTCGATGGTGTCGAGTTTGGCACTATTAGACGATCTGCGAATCAAGTAGCCCACGAGCTTGCACGCACTACTGGCTCTGTCAGATCATAGTATATGTTATAATCTATCCCCTACGATTATTGATGATGTACTCTATGCCTTTTCTATAAATGAATAAAGTTTCTTTCTTCAAAAAAAGCCATAAGGATGAACTTTGCCAAAAAATATAAAGATGATGATGAAATTGCCAAAATATTAAAAATAGAGACCATTTACACAATAATATCTAAAGGTAGGACCTTTTGTGCCAATTAAGAAATAATCTGAAAGTTGTACAAATACAACCCAACTGTGCGTTTTTCTTCTAGAACAAAAGCGATGACTGGTGTTCCCATTTCCGGCGGCCGCACGAATGTCCGAATTGTTGTGGTTGGCGATCGCGGCACTGGAAAATCGAGTCTCATTGCCGCTGCAGCGTCAGAGACCTTCCCTCGAGAAGTTCCTCCCGTTCTACCCCATACTCGCCTCCCCGCCGATTTCTACCCGGATAATGTCCCCATCACTATCATAGACACCTCATCCAGGTTCCAATTTTGCATCTTTGATTAGATTGCGAATTTTGATGTGGAACTTATGTTTTGCTTGATTGATTGGTTTTGGTGTGGTCTTCCAATATAGTTTGGAGTATAGAGGGAAACTTGCTGAAGAGTTGAAGAGAGCTGATGCGGTTGTGTTGACGTATGCATGCGATCAGCCTACAACTCTTAATCGCATCAGTTCTTTCTGGCTTTATGAGCTTCGCAGATTAGAGGTTTACTCTTGATCTCTACTATGTTACATTATTCATTTATTGCAATTGCAATATCGGCTATGTCCTTATTTGGCAATCTTCATTGATCACCTTTTTACCAAAATTTATTACTTGGCACAGATAATTTATGTAAACTGTAATAAATGAGCTCCAGAACTATTACTTTGAACTCCTCATGCTATGTCAAAATAAAATGATTATTGGGTACAAATATGTGACTGATGTGTTTTCATTTGTGTATGATTATTGCGAATGGTTGCTTAGATCAGAGTACCGGTAGTAGTTGTTGGTTGCAAGCTAGATAGGCGAGAGGAAGAGTATAATTTGAACTATGTGATGGCTCCAATCATGCGACAGTTTCGGGAGATTGAGACTTGCATAGAATGTTCAGCTGCTAACTTGCTTCAGGTTTGCATTAATGAATGAGTTGTTCTGATTCGTTGTTCTTACGGGAGTTAATATCGTGACAAATGTCTGTAGATTCCAGAAGTTTTCTACTATGCACAGAAGGCAGTCCTTCATCCAACTGCTCCGCTGTTTGATCAAGAAACCCAAGCTTTGAAGCCCCGTTGCATGAGAGCATTGAAGAGGATATTTGTTCTTTGTGATCTTGATATGGATAGCGCTCTTAATGATGAAGAATTGAACGAATTTCAGGTCTTTTCTGCTTATCACCTGTGTTCTTACTGTGCTCTCCTGAATATTTATTTATTTTTGGGTTTTGGGGTGGGTTTTTCAATTTTTTTTTTGGGGGAGGGGGGAGGGGGCGCTTATTTCCATTTTACATTTCTATAATGAGATATCCTTTGTAAAATGTTCAGTTTTTCTCAGCATTTAACATTTTCTTATGGTTATTGATATGGTCAACAGGTTAAGTGCTTCAATGCTCCATTACAGCCTGCAGAAATAATTGGTGTTAAGAGAGTTGTACAGGATAAGTTACCTCAAGGGGTCAATGATCTTGGTCTTACACTAACAGGCTTTCTTTTTCTGCATGCTCTTTTTATTGAAAGAGGTCGAATTGAGACTACATGGGCTGTTCTGAGAAATTATGGGTACAACGACGAGCTACGACTCAGGGATGATTATCTGTCGATGCCATTGAAAAAAGCTCCAAGATCAGGTGACTCTTTTATCAGAGCATGAATAAATGCAGTTGCAGTGAAGAATCCAAAAGATTGTAATTGTTATTGTGTTATGAAAAACTTTGCTTTGCAACTAATTTAATAATTTATTGTAAATCTGGAAATCATAATCAGCTGTACATGGGAAGTTTGTTGTGTCTACTTTTATCGTTGAATTGCCCCAGATTTTGGTTTCAGTATATTAGATGTATTTAAAAATATATGGTATGGGGAACCTAGTTGAATAATTATTAGACAGCTAAGTCTGTTGGTAATAATTGAAATGGAAGCAAACTCTTGGTTGACAGAATTTGTATCCTTGAATCTGAAATCTTTCCTGAGTTTTTTATTTTTCATTTTTTCTTGAAGGCCAAAAGACGGTAATATATACATGTTTTAGTGACTAAAACATTTCTTTCTTTCTGGAAACAAATATTATTATGTATTGATTTATTATTAGTTTATAGAATTTCTCTTTCTTGGTTGACATTCAAAAGAATTCTGTACAGGCTTTTGGCTTCAGTTGGTTTTATAGCTCTTGTATAAAATTTCCTGAGTTCCCTTGCAGAGTTTTCAACTGACGAGTGAAGCAGTAGAGTTCTTGAAGGGGGTCTTCAGTACATTTGATGATGATAAAGTATGTATTTTTATGTAGTTTCTTATTTTTGTTTCCTGTTTAGAAGCCAATTACCTAATATACTCTCGCTTGAAATAATTATGGGTGCAGTGCAGTCTATTCTAAATGAGTCAAATGACTATTTGAGGAAAATGTGGATATGAAGGTTTAGATGAAAAACGGGAATGGTATATATGGACGTATTATTAGGAACCAAAAAGGCTTTAGTAACGTTTAAAAAAAAAAAAAAAAGATGCAGGTATTAGTTACAGATGGATGTCTTGCAGACTACCATAAACAATTATACACATTACAGACATATTTCTGTTGTTGGAAATCCAGAATGAGTTGACACTTGATGTAATCTGACAATCTTCCATGATTAACAACACATAAAGCCATTGATAGAAGCAACTCATTGGAAAGAGTCTACCATTTAATTTGGATGTTGCATTGAAGCTAATTTCTGTTCATAGTCAGCTTGTGTTGGAACATAATGTCTAGATATGTACAGAATTTATTATTATGGAATTCCATTAGGTTTTGAATTTGATAATTGTTCTTGCAAAACAGGCATATTTAATGTTACTCAATAGTGGCTGCTGTTGGCATTCCCTCTTGTCAATGGGGAAGACTAAATGCCATTATTTTCTTCTGCCAGATGATTAGATGGATCCTGCCTTTTCCATAATTTTTTCCCATTTGGCTACTTCCTGCAATTTCTAAGTATAAATGGAAATTAAACTTTTAACGGACGTGTAGTGTTGCTCACTATTTACAGTTAAGCTTTTGTTGTTGATAGAATTGCTGTCTTTACTTCTGTGCAATCCTTTAACTAAATTGAAGAGATATCGAAAGTCTAACCATGTTTACGCTAGGGTGCTATACTTGGTCACTTGGTTAATTTTTCATAGAAAATTCCCTATCAGGCATCAGCTGAGGTTACTGCTTTCAAGGTTTATCTGGAATTCTGCTCTAGATTTACCTACACATGTTCTTTTACAGGATGATGTTCTTCGAAATAATGAGCTTGAGGATTTATTTTCAACTGCACCAGAAAGGTAATTGGTCTTTGTATTTGTTGTTAATTTTTTGATCCTTATCTCACCTCAGTAATTTACTGAAATGAGATTAACTCTTTCCTCGTTTTCCTGTTGGGTTTGATGGAAATAACCTTCTGTACTTGCTACAGTTGAGGATGTGTTCATTTCCTCAAATCCTGGTTTATGATTTTTCCTTTTTCAAACTACATCAAGAGGTAGACAAATTTTAAGGTTACTTGATTTGGTCATGAAAGTTATGATTTAAGTTAAAATTTCAGTAAATTTCTTTTTCTTCTGTTCCTGTTGGGTTTGACGGCAAGAACCTTTCGGCACTTGCCACAGTTTGGAGACATTTCTGTTCTCTCACTATTGTCCCAACCCTGGTGTTGTGTTTTCTCTCTCTTTTCTTCTTTTTTGCAACCCCGTCAAGGAGGAAGGGGTAGACAAAAATTTAACATTTTGCCAGGAAAGATGTGTTCCAAGTCAATATTTTAGTAAATAGTAAATGTAGCCCAAGTTTATAGGGGATAAGACTTTGCTGGTTATTCTTCTTGTTGTTGTCAGCTACTTTGGTTAGTACAATGACATAAACATTGTAGTAACTGATTCCACCAGAAAGAGACATCTCTTAGCATTAAAACGGTTATTTATCTGGTTCTGTTGTGGGTTTGTAGCCTGGTACCATCTACACTACTTCTCTATGAAATATTTACAGCGCAAGCTGGAGTAATATGGTTTCTGTATTTCTTTCTGACCCAGTTTTCAATGTATGAATCTCAGCCCCTGGGATGAGGCTCCTTATAGAGATGCAGTGGATAGAACTCCACTGGGAGGGTTATCTCTATCGGCGTTCCTCTCAGAGGTGGGTACACGTGGCTGTATATTGCACTGCCAAAAGGCAACTTTCTGCTTTGACACTGTGTTTTATGATTTTTCAAATGCCTTCCAGCAGCAACTTATTCTGATATGTAGCACTAGTAGTTATGTCGACAACAATTTAATTTTCCAAGGAACAAAAAGTTTTCTTATAGTTGTTTGATTTGTATATCTAGTGGAACTTAAACTCTTGATGGCTGCTAATAAAATATTCTAATTTTAAATTTTAGTTGTGTGTAATTCTTAGAATGCAGTTAGCATGGAATATACTGCAAATTGAACTTTTGCTGCTATATATATATATATATATATCATGGTCTTAAGTCTTAGCATGATAGATGATTTTTTTGTAATTTTATTTTACTGGTTGTGCCTTTCCACGTGCTCTCCAGATTGTGACTAGCTTCCACATGGATATTGCTCTAGGAAGAAATTGTCTGTTGGCTTTGAGTTTTGTTGCTATTTACTGTTTAAAATTAAAATTATATTTAAAATTATATTGCAGTGGGCTCTTATGACATTATTAGATCCAGTTCAAAGTCTTGCCAACTTGATATACATTGGTTACAACTGTAACGCCGCATCAGCCTTCAATGTCACTAGGAGAAGATCAATAGACAGGAAAAAGCAACAAACAGAAAGAAGTGTTTTCCAGTGCTTTGTTTTTGGACCTAAAAAGGCTGGAAAGTCTGCATTGTTACACGACGTTGTTCCGATCTGTAGCTCTCCATCTGTAATTGCACCTAAGCGGCTTAGAGAATCTCTAACAGCCTCTTCACTTTTAAAAAGTAATTAAAAAAAAGGAGCATTTGGTTGTCTACATCCAAATTGCTTGACACTTCAGTCCAATTACTAACAGCGTTTATTTCCATATCAAGACACGGACATGGACAGATTCTATGTTCCAACTATATGAACCATATTCTTCCTATTATTTCTTCATTTTCCTTCTCTGTAGGTAAATCATGAAAAGTTTTGACTTACTTTTCTGAATACAGACCCTTTTCCGACAATTATGTTCCAACAACCAACGAACAATATGTTGTGAATGTGGTTGACCAGCATGCGGTGAGTATTAGTTGCTTATCATCATGAAAAAAGAGAAATATTGCCTTGCTTTCTTTAACATATGAACTGTATTATAATGTCTTTCTTAAAAACAGGGCAATAAAAAGACTCTTGTACTTCGGGAGATTCCAGAAGATGGAGTTAAGAAACTTCTATTGAATAAGGAATCTCTGGCTGCTTGTGATGTAGCCATTTTTGTTTATGATAGGTGAGTTCGTTATTCCATATTTTTAAAGCAAGCCCACAAATGGACTTCTTGAACTTGAATATTCTGTAGCTATCATACTTCTGCAATTTGATCAGTCCCCAGGCTTTGGCCCTGCAAAATTAATGGAACTAAATGAAGTGTCCCGACATTACATCGGGGGGAAAAACCCAAGTGTTTTGATGTATAATTTATAGACTGTTATTTATCTGTGGTGAATTGTCCATGATTACACAATTTCCTGTAAAATTCAATTATCTTTTTCAGCTCGAGCGAGTATTCTCTAAAAAGGGCATCAGAATTGCTTGTGGATGTCACGAAGCAAGGGGAAGATACTGGATTTAGCATGCCATGTCTCCTTGTTTCAGCAAAGCATGATCTCGATTCTTATCCTATGGCAATGAAAGATTCAGACAAGGTACTGAGATCATGGTTGACCATAATTTTCTTTGCATTTGGAACTCATGGAATGAGACTTGAACTGTTTTCGTAGAATACTGCACCAGGACACCTGCTACAAAGAAAAAATTATAGAGAAAGAAGTCTTTGATGCTATATGTGCTTTTTGTTACCTTCTCTTTTTGTGTACTAATATTGAATTTTTGCTATATATTCTAGATTTGTCAAGAGCTGGGAGTTGGTGTACCCATACACATTAGTGTAAAAGAAAGAGATCTTAACAATGTGTTTGCAAAAGTCGTGAGTGCGGCAGAGAATCCTCATTTAAGTGTTCCAGAAACTGATGCTGGCCGCAAACAGAAGCTGTACCGGCAGATTGTTAATCGCTCCCTTATATGTGTTTCAGGTATTCATTTATATACAGTAACATTTATCTGAACTTTTTGGCACTAAATAGCCAAAGGATGACTTAGTATTTATTATGGGAGGCATACAACAGCATCCAACATATTTCAAAGATCTGTTATACACTCTTGGGAACATTTACATCTGTGGTGCTCATCTCTGACTTACTCAGAACCTTTATGGTGCCTTTGGCATATCTCTCATTTCTAAGAATTCAGTTTAAGTTTGTAATGGAATGTACTAGTTTGGGGTATTAAGGTGGATGGTATTATTTGATTTTCAGCTCAAAAGAATGTAATTTACAATATGTGATGTGTCCTAAATCTCTCCAACCTCTGCATTATGTTATAAGGTTGATAGCGCAACCAGGTTCTCTCGACTGAAAAATCAAATAATATGATCCTCTCCACATAATACCATAATAATCTACCTTAATTTTATAGTAAATGCCACACACAGCATCAAAGCTGTCTGCCGAACAAGCCCTTAATGTAATGTTTCATCTTTATCTGACACCATACCAGGAAAAACTGCCAGCCGCCTCAACCACAGAGACATGTATGCATGAACATCATTAGCATTTAGCATAGATCAGTGGAACTTGGTGGTCGAGTATGCCATTACCATGCATATATATTTATTCTTTTTTCAATGAAAAATTGTAGTTGGGGCGGCAACTGCATTTATTGGAATGGCAGCATACCGAGCCTATGCTGCAAGGAAGAACAGCTCCAGTTAAATCTTCTCATTTTTGTATGTTATTTGGTGATGGTGCATCATTTCAATGGCATAATAAAAGCAGGTGGGTAAACCATGGCCTCTTATTATTTTCTGTTATCATTATAAAATATACTGTAATATCTTTTGTATAGAAATCATATTTATCTATCCACCGAAGGGCTGGAATATTTTATACTGAGATCATCGGGTTTGCTATAACCTCATCAATACTGTCTTTGTATATTTAACAGCTCTTTGCAATGGCCTTTAGTTATTTATTATTGGAAATTTGGCACTCAGCTTTCAAATCTCTCCTATTTCCAGTTATAGTTTTTAAAAATGCTGTTAATAGTTTGATCTATGGGGCTGCTAGATCGTACCTGATCTTTACCTTACGACCTTGTGCAGGCACGGCTTTATCTGGTAACCTTGTGTTTAAACGCCTTTTTACCTGATAACCTAGTTGGTGTTAATGGTTTGATATATGGAGCTGCTATAATATGTTGCCTGGTAACCTCATGCAAGCATGCCTTCAGAAGATAAGCTAGTGCGTGTGGCTGCTCCTCTCCACCTTTGTGTTTCTACTTGCTCGGCCTGCTGCCAATGATTCCAAATACGAAGTATGATAAGACCAATTTTTAGATGATGTTAATTTCTATATTTCAAGGTTTGTTAGTGCCAACTTTGATTTTTGTTTTGCCTGTCAACACGACGTGTTGTAGTGAGAATAAACTTGTCATGTCTACTCAATTGAAAGCAGTTGTGATGAACATGAACTCCGCTGATCAACTAGGTCAAAGTTTGCTACGACAAGTAGGACAGGTTTGGCATGAATTTTGCTTAAACTCAATCTAGCCCGACTTGTACTCATAATACGGGGTACATTACATGATAAGAACAATCTCAAACCCGTGTCGAGCTGGTATCTCGTCTGAGAACAAAGATTGGAGAGAGAATGAAAGGGTTGGAGTGAAGTTGGGGACGAAGCCGATTGATGTGAAAGGAATGGGTGCTTGAAAATCAAGGTGGAGGTGGAAAAGAGAATCTAATTTCGATCCTACTATCATGTTGATGAAGAAAACCTGTAAAAAAAAATTCATATTCAATTCCATTTTTCAGGTTCTCGGGGGAAATGAAAGATGCGCTTGATAATGTAACCAATGGCCATTCGAAAACATGTATTTATAATTATAGAAGGAACGATGGAAAATCCAAAAATAATTTTGTTTTTTAAAGACTTTGTGGAAGCAAAAGGACATTGAAATTTCAAGCAATCATTTCTTGGAAGGCAGGCCGTTGATGATAGGTAGTACCTCTCGTGAAATTCACTGATAAATAAATTATCTTAAATATAGGATAAGAAGTCATCATAGTTTTAAGATATTTCATTACACATGCATTATGCATTTGTTACATTATATATATAGTCTTGATCTAAGTTAAGAGATAGATCCTATATATGTATATGTGTTGTTTCTCAGGATTCATAGGCTAAATTAAATCCCATCATTATTCAGTTCTATTAAATTTGTTTAGTTTTGTGGATTGAGATTATTCTTGTGTGTGCATGTGCACTTGATTACAATTTGAACGATGTCATTAACACCATAACTTGTCTATACTTAAAAAGAGTAGCTCCAATTGAGGTTGTGACACGTTCCCTTGCACTTTTGGTAGGCAATGTACATTTCGTGTACCTAATGGCCCCAAAACTTATACAGCATTATTGTAATGATATTTCCCAAACTTTCCCTTATTATAGGTTCTACTAAAATGCTGCAACCATCGATCTCAAAATTTTACAAAATGAATAATTACAAGCAGACAATTCTCCCGATTCCCGACAGCATAGAATAGATTTTGAAAATCCAAATGGTTGTAAAAAAAGATGGGTCTTATTCATATCCTAAATTGATTCTTTGTCGGGAGGCAGCCAAAATAAGCAATAGATCGTTAGTAAATGGGATTTTTCTTGATATGCCACCCCAAAACATCTTGCCAATAGACTTGTATCCGAGATAATTGGACACTTCCTTGGATTATAACGATGACTTAACATACAATTGATTAGATTGACCAATATCTATTTTCTTTATTCTGTTTAATCATCTAATAAAATGCTCGAGAGCTCACATGCACATATTATTAGTAGCATTGGTTCTTAAAAATTCTCTCCATCGCTTTCTCTTCCAAGTTTACGCATAATGAAAAGAAAAGACGGGGTCAAGAAAGAAACACTGTCGTTCATGGAAAAACGCCATGAATCAAGAATCAAATGCTGTAGATAAGCATAAGAAACTCTGGTGGCCTTGCTTTAAAGCAATTATTTCATATGGGCCCTCTATTTATGGCCCTTATTTCTTTTCTTCCAACAAACATATGATCATACACTTTCATTCGCTTCTGGTATATATCGTGTTAATCTCATCTCATGAGTGGCATAAAATGATACGAGATTCCAATTCAAATAAATGTATGGTACCACAGACATTCCATCGCATGAAAATGAATATAAATAAATTGTGGGTTTATTTATTATTAGTTTAATTGGTAAGGAAAAGGGTGAAGGAAAATGGATTAGATTGATGACACAAGAATATGATATAGGTTTATCCAAAAACTGTGGAATTGATGCAATTTGAGATCGGGTCCATTTTAATAGATGTGGAGAGCAAGCAATCAACTAGTGTAACACGTAGGATACACAAAGTGATCCCCCGGCCACCACAAGAAAATTTGGATCGACTTTCCAATTGCCCCGGTGGCAAGTTGAGGCCGATCACCAACTTTGTCTATCACACACCCAACTCTGTTGTCCCGCGATCCGTCGTCCAACCGCACATCCGTCTATTTTAAAACGCTTGATTCTTACGTATGTGATGGTCGGTTCGACCATTAGGTGAGTTTAGCGTTGGTTATGTATTTTTAGTAGATTAATTAAAGAGTCAACCGTCACCGGCCCTTTGTGATCGACAAAGTTACAGGTCAGGCGAAATTTATGGTTCTATTTTGATTGGTTCTTGAAATAACCAAACGATACCACCCAACACCCGATCGAGCCGCCTAGCCATCCGTCAAAACAAAAAAAAATAAAAATAAATAATTCCACACGTGAGGATATTATTAGTATTACAAAAAATTGTGTGTTCGTGGTGTAGTTTTCAGTTGCTAATGACATAATATTATCCACACAAAGACAAGGACAGCCATATTCGTGACTGTCTAAGAGAAAAATTGGGACCAAGAAAAGCTCTCCAAGAAATTGTCAGCATACATATTATTGTAAAAGTGATTGGATAAATGAAAATGAAGACGGAGCCTTTGTATTCCCAAACATGCTTTCACCACCACTTAATTTGAAGAATAATATAAGTCATTCTCATTTTAAAATTCTAATGTGTCCTAATTGAATTTAGTTGCTAATTTATCGTCCTCGAATAATTATTATCTTTTAGAATAGTTGAATATGACATTTAATTTACACAACACTAAACTAAATGACACAAATCTACTTAATATATGGTTATTAGTTTACATTTACATTAGTTGAATATAGTATTTTGAAGACATATTCGCGAATATATAGCATATAGGGTCCCTCACCTTTGGACCTTTCTACACTTGGTTTGCTAACCTTTGATTTCTATAGCAAGGGATGTCCTAAACCTGTACACCTTTTTATGTTCAAGTCACTAACTTTACATGCTGTTACACTCGAGTCCCTAACTGTTGATTTCTACCAGTACTGTTGGTCCTACATGTATACGTCTTTCTTCATTTGCGGTCTTTAACCTTGCACCTTTTTATGTTTGAGTTCCTAATCTTTGATTTCTAACAGCGGATTTCCAAAACATTAAAAATTAGCAAGCCATGTCATTTAATGGAAACAATTCAATTTTCCATTTATCTTGTAAGATTAATGAAAAACTACCTTGGGACCTTATCTAATATACAAATCAATTTTGAATTGATGAAATTACTTTGCATACAATTGTCACATAGGGTGGACAATTAAGATAAGTGAAAATTAAACTATTTTCATATCTAACTTAATAGTTTTGAAACGTTTTGGACCTCCACTACCAGTAATCAAAGGTTGGGAATCCGGAGAGTAAAATGGTGTATAGGTTAGGGACCTCCATTGCTAGATATCAAAGATTAGGGATGCAAACGTAAAAAGGTCTGTAGGTTTAGGACCTTCACTACTAGGAGTTAGTTAGGGACCCAGCGAAAAAAGTGTAAAGGTAAGGGACCCTAGGTGCTATTAACCCTTTCTTTTTCTTTGCAAAATATAATAATATCTGGAACATTCAGTCAATTCGTATAATTTATCCTGTAATGACATATATACGTATTAAAATATTGTAAGAAGAAAAAAACTTATTTCATATTAAGAACAAAATAAACTTATTTGTTGAATTTTCTTTTTGAGGGATAGGATAATAATACTTTCGATGACTAGAAAAGAAAATAACAAAAATATATATATATATATATATATACAAAAATGGAATGGATTCGTGTTCTCAATATAAAAAACCATGGAATATATATCTATTCGGAACCAAGTAAGGGAGATGGTGGCTATGATAATAGTAAGGTAATGAGAAAAGTACAAAAATAAATAAGAATGGAGACAAAAATATATTCACTATTTAAATTGAAAATATGTTGACATTTTGAAATGTTGACCAATATGATTGTTGCAAAATAAATTATGGTCATATAGAACACTAGACAAACTACATATTAAACGAGCAATAGATTCTGAATCTTTAATTATAGATTGACTAGAAGATGTTGTCTTATCAATTATAACTTCGGGTTAAAAAAAAAATCAAATATTATATACATTATAGGGTTGGTAACCATTTATAAAAATGTGGATTTATAAATAGATTTAAAATTCAAATTTTGTATAAGTGTCGACATTTAATTGTGTTATATGGAGGCAATGATTAAAATGATATGAAAATTCACATCACATCAAATATGTGGTTAAAATGTGATGCGTCATGTGTCTAAAAGTGAAATTTAAATTGGTTAATGAATGTAATTGGTTACCAAACATTGTGTTTTGCAATAAATTGGAAATATTTCTTGTGTAATTTATTCAACCATATAGTATTTGTCTACTGAGTGCCCTAAATATCTATACATAAGCATTCTTGGAAGTCCAAAGTGGGTGGCATGTTAAATAGATGGACCATGGTAAGTAACCAACAACAGCTATGTACCAAAAATTTCCCATACACTCCGATACAAACTAAAGGTAAATTTAATAATATCTATCGGCGTTGAGTCAGCATGATTGTCGTCTTTTAACTATAAAAAGAAAGGAATTAAGGGCAAAAAAAAAAAAAAATAATAATAATAATAATAAAAATGAAAAAAAAAAAACTCATTCTTGAAGGAAATACTCTCGTGCACATATTTTCATTGAGCCAACATGTCTAGTAGATTTTCAGAGTAAGTGAATACAGTCATGACCTGCATTTCTTTTCAACTCATCTTTAATTCTAAATTGCTGTGCATATCAGTCAAACACGCCAATAAATTTGGATTCGAATTGTCTAATTCACAACAAAAAATGTTGATGTACAGGATCTTTAAAAATGCTCTATGACATCCAAATCTTGCAAGGAAGATGAAATAAAAAAAAAAAAAGAGAAAAAATTCATTTTAATGCATACATAGACATTTGATGATGTTGATAACAAAACATGTTTGTCTGTACTGAAAACATTTATCTATGTCCTTTTCTCCTTGCAAGAAAATACCTTAATGTATGGAAGTCCTAACTCCACGCTGGGGCATTTCCAACCTAGGACACCCCACTCTATATGTGTTAGGACCACCCTCTCCCCCACCTTAATCTTGTTCGAAACATTTGTACATTTTAGTAAATTTCATACATTTATTATGCAATTTGAGAAGAAAATTTCATGAGGCCGACGAGTCGACGCCAATACTTAGCTTGAAGAATGGCAAATGGGGCTTTAATTTGCAGATACAGCTTCTCTAGACCTACTTGTCTTGATAATAATCAAAACATGCACTTTGAGAAACAGCCCTTTTTTACTAGTGAATCAGACCATCTTAGATACGAGACTTTAAATATCTAGAATCATCGGTCGAGAAAAATTCTCCAAAAAGTGTAATTGTAGTTCCAAGACATGGGGGGCTATTCAAGGGTTTACAAAAACATGCAAGATACTTGAAAGAGGCAAGCATGGCACATGGTCTAGATGTCTTTGATGTGAGTTTATGGGTTCTTTGGCAGACCAATTTGATGGTTACAACGCGTTTGGCCAACGTACACTAATCGTACAAAAGCCCCACCTTGCTATCTACTTGCTACCAAACCCAATTGCATTTAAGCCCTAGCATATGATCATCGGGGATGTAGTAATCGCAATAACCATTTGTCGAATCAACGATTAGAAATTAGTTTTTAGGATTAGATTACGACTTATATTGAGATATTGTTATGTGTGTACTGTTAGGTCGCACGATTCTCTTTTTCGTCCTTTCATTTGATATATATATATATATATACTGTTGCGCTGATACGTCGGAAGTTGAGTAGTCCTGATCTAACACTATATATATGGTACCGTATAGTGCCCTATGGCCTCAAGGCACGCTACATGAGACCACACAATCATGTGACATGCCCCGATAGATGTTACCATATGTCACCATATAGTGCCGCACCGGATATTTTTATCGGAAGGAGTGTGTTGAAAAGTCCGTGGTCATGTGAGTACGGTTTCAATGATTAAAAAATTACCAACAAATGTATGCATGTTGATGAAAGAATCAAAAGGGTTTGATTGGGCAGTGGTGCATGGAATGTGACCCATGAAAGTGATGAGAGACCTTTGAAGAATTCTCATTGATGAAGTTGGTTTTTTTCTCCCTT
>CAVNYN010273129.1:0-38290 GCA_963692815.1 Nyctanthes arbor-tristis | reverse complement strand
AAAAGAAATCACAATTTTCATTCATGTAGAGTGATCTAAAGGGAAATTATATAAAATGAAATGTTTAACATCATAAATAGTGCCATACACTTGTATTATGCGTATTTGAGTATGCCACGTCAATTCTATGAATCAACGTGAACCACTATCAACTAACGTAGTGTATTCAAATACGTTACACGTGTATCTAGCACTATTTATGACTTTTTCTTTTTTTTGAATGGAACACTATTTAATGAGTTATGACGTTAAACGTCTAGTTTGATATCATTTACTGTAGGTTTAATTTATTTCATTCAATCTCGCTGAACAGCAAACAAAGCCATGAAGGCATACAATCAGCCCAAAAATGAAAACAAGAATGAGCTAACGCATAAGTTATTATGGTGTGGGCAACTCCATTCCCGTCACGGGCCAAGACCCCGTGTTTTAAGTAAATTGCAAATGAATATAATTACCAACATTCATTCCGTTTTTAGTAGTGTATGGAAAGTAAAATTGGAGATTTGGTATATTGGTTTGAAGTAAATATGTTCATCAAATTTGTACTACCGAAGTTGAAAAGATATTCTTCTTGATCATGTGAGGTAATAAATCACAAGATAACCCAAATGTGAAACAAAATTTGCGAGCAAATGACCAAGGGACAAGAACAAGAAATCTTAGAAAAGAGTACCAATTTCTTTTCCCAAATCACAATTCCTCCCAACTACATTCTCAAATTTCTATATATTTTACCAAGAAAAACCGATCCAGTGAATTTTGCAGTGGACCCCTGCAGACGCACGCGACCTCAAGTCCCTGTCTTTTTCTTCAAGTTGGTGGGCGGTCCCTCCCTTGACCTACGCACCCTCTCACCCACCTCTGTCGGATCTTGAATTTGTTTATTTCCTTTCTGATACAAATTTTCATAGTATTTCTATACAGTATTATTCATATGTTCATATCATGATAGAAAATACCATAAAATTTTATTTTATTTTTTTTTGAAGAGAAATACCATAAAATTTTGATACTCTACAAATATAATAATATTATTATTATTATTATTGTTTTGTTTGTAACTGCACTACTGCAGTGTACCGTCACCAACCCATCAACGCTGCCCACTTTTTGACATAATGGAACGATAAATTTTGTGCCTTTCTATCTTCATTATTCCCGTCGGGGTTGCCTCTAAAGGTTCAATCTTCAACACCCATTATTTGATCTTTTGCTTGTGTGGGTTCAAGAATGGAGCGTGCGCGAAAATTGGCCGCCAACCGGGGAGTTCTGAGACGCCTGGCTTCAGAGAAGAAGCAGTCTCTCCGGAATGAATTGTACAGGCCATCAAGGTACGTTTCCTCGTTATCCTCGAATGTAGTACGAGGTGAAAGTATATGTAAATCCCATGTCTTTTCCTCCCGGAGTTTGGTACAATATGTGGGAACTCGATCCATTTCAGTGGATGCTCTGAAACCAAGCGACACGTTCCCACGGCGGCATAACTCCGCCACCCCGGAGGAGCAGTCCAAAATGGCGGAGTATGTAGGATTTAATAGCCTTGATGCACTCATTGATGCCACCGTGCCTAAATCTATTCGCATAGATAATATGAAGTTGCCTAAATTTGATGAGGGATTGACTGAGGCGGAAATGCTTAAGCATATGCAAAATTTGGCGTCTAAAAATGAAGTCTTCAAATCATATATTGGGATGGGATATTATAATACTTATGTACCACCTGTTATATTGAGGAATATAATGGAGAATCCGGGTTGGTATACTCAGTATACTCCATATCAGGCTGAGATTGCACAGGGGCGTCTAGAGTCCCTGCTGAATTTTCAGACTATGATTACAGATCTTACCGGTTTGCCTATGTCGAATGCTTCTTTGCTCGACGAAGGTACAGCGGCAGCTGAAGCAATGGCTATGTGTAACAATATTCAGAAGGGGAGAAAGAGAACTTTTGTTATTGCTGGTAATTGTCACCCTCAAACTATTGATGTCTGTAAGACAAGAGCAGATGGATTTGGGCTTAAAGTATTTATTTCTGACGTAAATGAAATTGATTATAAGTCTGGGGATGTCTGTGGGGTTCTAGTTCAGTATCCTGGAACTGAAGGCGAGGTTTTGGATTATGGGGAGTTTATCAGGACTGCACATGCAAATGGCGTGAAGGTTGTGATGGCCTCTGATTTGTTGGCTTTGACAATGTTGAAACCTCCAGGTGAATTGGGGGCAGATATTGTGGTTGGTTCAGCACAGAGGTTTGGTGTTCCAATGGGCTATGGAGGTCCACATGCTGCTTTCTTGGCTACGTCCCAAGAATATAAGAGAATGATGCCTGGAAGAATTATTGGAGTTAGTATTGACTCTACAGGAAAACCTGCTCTTCGTATGGCTATGCAGACAAGGGAGCAACATATTCGCAGGGACAAGGCTACAAGTAACATTTGCACAGCTCAGGTAAGTTAAATTTTCAACTGCATCAACATTCTATATGTTTTGATTATATTTCCTGTTTGTTATTAGTTTGCTTCTGTGTGAACTAGTGGTTGAAGACAACTACGAAAGTATTTAACTGCTTTAGTTAAATCTTAAGTCTTAACCCAAAACCCTGGGTTTTATCAAATTGAATTTAATAATTATGAATATAAAGTTGATTATATTCTAGATTATGTGTTCTGTCTTTTCTCCCCTAAATATTTTGTTACAAATGCAGGCATTGCTTGCCAACATGGCTGCCATGTATGCCATTTATCATGGGCCAGAAGGCCTGAAAACCATTGCCCAAAGAGTTCACGGTTTGGCTGGAACATTCGCTGCTGGATTGAAAAAACTTGATACTGTAGAAGTCCAGAGTCTTCCATTCTTTGACACTGTTAAGGTCAAATGTACAGATTCAAAGGCCATTGCTGATGCTGCTTTGAAGAGTGAGATAAATTTGCGAATTATGGACAAGAATACTGTGAGTTTTAAATATATTGAGCCTTAATTCTTAAACTATAACCCTAATTGGAATAACGAAGTCTTTTCTGGTTCAGATAACTGTTTCTTTTGATGAAACAACCTCCTTAGAAGATGTAGACAAACTGTTTGAAGTTTTTGCATGTGGCAAGCCTGTAAGCTTAGCTGGTCCATTTTGGATAACTTTGAACATCTCTGTTATCTACATGCTATTGATTAGTAAATCTTCATTAGGTTACATTCACTGCCGCATCTCTTGCACCAGAAGTTCAAAATCTGATCCCGTCAGGGCTTGTGAGGGAGAGTGCATTTCTGACTCACCCAATATTTAACTCGTATGACTTTCCAACTGGCTGACCGTATTGGTTATACTTTCTTGGGCCAACTTAATGTTTAATTTGATTTTGAAGGTACCACACAGAGCACGAGCTTCTTAGGTACATTCACAGGCTTCAGTCGAAGGATCTCTCATTGTGCCACAGCATGATTCCATTGGGATCCTGTACAATGAAATTAAATGCAACTACTGAGATGATGCCAGTGACGTTGCCAGCCTTCGCAGATCTACATCCTTTTGCGCCGAGGGAACAGGCTGAGGGTTACCAGGTTCCAAATATCAGCTAAAATTTAATCTTTAAACTCCTTTCTTATGTAGGATTAGAAGTAATGGTTACCAGTCTTTTGTTACTGAAACTTAACATGCTTCTCCCAGGAAATGTTTGATGATTTGGGAAAAATGTTGAGCACTATTACTGGATTTGATTCCTTCTCCCTGCAACCCAATGCTGGTGCTTCTGGCGAGTATGCTGGATTGATGGTTATTCGTGCTTATCATCAGGTATTGCAAATTTGCATAGAAAGCTACATCAGAATTTCTGAAGTTATAAATATAGGCATCAGAGAATATTTACCCTTGAGTTTAAAGGTTCTTTCTTTTTCCTACTTTGGAGAATCATTTGTGCAAGATGTTATTCAAGAGTTTGGTTCCAGTTGAATATAATACAAGTTAATTTAGGATACCAGCTATCATCAGCAACTTCAGCCTCAAATCTGTATATGGAATCTAGTAATTTCATTTGATTATTAGCTTATAAAATGACGTTATACCTAAGAGAGTCAATGCCATGATCTTATGGAATCATAAAAACTATACTTTTGCCTTTGTGGTAAACAATGATGTGGAGCCTATTTTAGTTCTATTTGTAGTTTCGATGATAGGAGCTGATTTGTGTTGACTTAGCCTCTTATAAATCTGTATATGGAATCTAGTAATTTCATTTCATTATTATCTTATAGAATGATGTTATACCTAAGAGTCAATACCAGGATCCTATGGAATCATAGAAACGAAACTTTTGCCTTTTGTGTAAATGACGATGTTGGGCTGATTGTATTTCTTTTTTAAATTTCTAAGGTAGGATCTGATTTGTGTTGCCTTCTAATGTAGTCAAAAGGAGACCACCACCGAAATGTTTGCATCATACCAGTATCGGCACATGGAACAAATCCTGCAAGTGCAGCCATGTGTGGGATGAAAATTGTTGCTGTTGGAACAGATGCCAAGGGAAACATTAACATTGAAGAGTTACGAAAGGCTGCTGAAGCAAACAAGGATAACCTTGCAGCTCTTATGGTAACTGCACCATACACATACAGATATAAACATATAAACATGTGTTTTGCACGTGCACGCATGCGTGTGTGATTAAGGTTCTCCTAAATGAGAAATTTTGTATTTAATTTCTTAGAAACTTTCTACTTATATCAGGTTACATATCCTTCCACTCATGGAGTTTACGAGGAGGGCATTAATGAGATATGCAAGATAATCCATGATAATGGAGGTCAAGTGTACATGGACGGAGCCAATATGAATGCCCAGGTATGGCATGTTTTTCTGTACTCATTAGTCATTTCCTCCTGGTCTATTGGTCAAATTGTTTATACTTGCATTAAAATAATAACATAGCAGGTTTTATTTTGATTGTTGACAAATTCTTACACTTTGATAGAAAAAGGCAGCACATATGTCTGAATCAAAAATTTGAGTCTGGCTGTGGTATGCAAAATTTTCAGTTCCTACTTAATCAATGCTGACATTTTTTTTTTTAAATTAATTTTTGAACGAGTAGTCTCTCCTAGTTTAAAACCTCTGATGTCCACATCTTATGTATCCATTGACTTACTGCGTGTTAAGTGTGTGAAATCAATTCTTTGAAAATTGATTTTGTAGAAAGTGATTTTTTAGAGAATATGTAGTTTAAATGTAGTACAGGGAAATGTGAAAATTTGTTTTTTAAAGAATGTGTAGTTGACAATGAATTGGAACAGGAATTGATTCTAGAATAACCAATCATACACACCCTTAGTTTTGACGCACTACCATCTTTTTCACATTGGTTTTTCCAGGCCTTCGTATATTTTCCTTCTTGTTCAATTTGTCTACCAGTTTTGTCATTAATAATGTAATAAGTTTTTTTGTCATTATGTTATGCCAACTAGTAATAGTAGCACTAATAGATGATAATTATGCTAAATATCCCTCGGCGGCTGGAGCATGATGTTTGTATACCTACGACGGGACGTGGTCCAAGATTCCAAGTAAAACATGTTCAGGAGAGGAGAACTAGTCCAAGATAAACATGGTCTGATATGGTTGTGAGCAATTTGATTTTGATTGCATCAACAACAATGGCTTGTTGTAGTTATTTCCTTCTGGCCTTGCTAGTTGCAATGTGTAGAACCAACTTCTTTCTTTACTTTTGCTCTTCATTGCTTTTCTGCTGAAGCTGCATCTTGAAACTCTTACTTTTTTCTATCAATTAATCTTCCTTTATTGTAGGTTGGGCTGACAAGTCCTGGCTTTATCGGTGCGGATGTTTGCCATCTTAATCTACATAAAACATTTTGTATTCCTCATGGCGGAGGTGGGCCTGGAATGGGGCCCATTGGAGTGAAGAACCACTTGGCACCATTCCTACCATCTCATCCTGTGGTATGTGGAAATACATAATCAGTCAACTGCACCTTGTCAAGACAGATGTTCCATATGTGCTGAATTCAGATTATTGAACAAAAAAGTAGAGTGTGACAGAGAGAAATAGTTTATTCCCTTACAACTCATATACTGATACCATTGTGATATTGCAGGTTCCAACTGGAGGAATTCCTGCCCCAGACAATTATCAACCCCTCGGTACTATTTCTGCTGCTCCTTGGGGATCCGCACTCATTTTACCAATATCGTACACCTACATTTCCATGATGGGTTCGAAGGGATTGGCAGAAGCATCAAAGGTTGCTATCTTGAATGCAAACTACATGGCAAAGCGTCTGGAGGTCCCTGTTTCTTCTATTCTTGTCCCTCCTATGTTTTGCATTTTATCTCCTAATGGCAAGAAAAACTGAGAGATGGTATTTTCTATCATGACGTTTAGACCATACTTTCCCTCCACCGTGCTTTCTCATTCTGTGAGCTTTAACACATCAGACGTGACATGACTGTTCCACCTGTTTAATTTTTATGAAAATTGAGCTTGAAGAATCACTTCTGAGATATTTAAAGAGAATTTCTTCATAGCTGTTGCTAATATTTTCATTTTTATGCTTTGTGATTAACAGGGGCACTACCCCATTCTTTTCCGTGGTGTAAATGGGACAGTTGCCCATGAGTTCATTGTTGACTTGAGGGGCTTCAAGGTAATTCTACAATAAATTGTTAATCTTATTTCCAGTGTTTTGAGAACCGGACTGGACCGATCGGCTTAACCGGAAAAACAGGGAACCGGCTGGAAAACCGGTCCAATTCTTCTAGAAAACCTGTCATTTAAGAACCGAACCGGGAACTAAGAAAAAACCGGTTCAATTGGTAAAAAATAATTCTTTTAATGAAAAATGCCCAATTTCTTTTTTTATTATTTAATTAAAACCGGTTCGGCCTCGATCAACCCCAGTTCAACTTTTTGACCCTTGAACCGTTCTCTTCTCCGGTTCAATGACCAGTCCGGTTTTCTGAACATTGCTTATTTCTGAACTACTAATCTTTATACCGATATTGACAAACTCCATAGAATACTGCTGGAATTGAGCCTGAAGATGTTGCTAAGCGTCTCATGGACTACGGATTTCATGGACCGACAATGTCATGGCCTGTTCCTGGTACACTCATGATTGAACCAACAGAAAGTGAAAGCAAGGTACAATAGATCATGTATAGTTTCATGTGCATGAACAGACGCGCCTATGTCAAGTGCAAAATTTCTCCTTTGTGACTAAAAGCAAGCTTCATTTGTTTGCAGGCAGAGCTAGACAGGTTCTGTGATGCTCTTATTTCTATTAGAATAGAAATTGCACAAATCGAGAAAGGAAAAGCTGATATGCACAACAATGTTCTAAAGGTGAATTACATGTTTTCTTTGGTTCAACTGTTGCTTCCATATGAAAATCTTAGTTTGCAGACATTGATATGATCCTTTTTCTGTTTTCCTCCTTTTCTATTTTATCATACGGCA
Organism: Nyctanthes arbor-tristis; assembly: GCA_963692815.1. Taxonomy (NCBI): domain Eukaryota; kingdom Viridiplantae; phylum Streptophyta; class Magnoliopsida; order Lamiales; family Oleaceae; genus Nyctanthes; species Nyctanthes arbor-tristis. Next base: position 30,827 of record CAVNYN010273129.1, on the reverse strand, counting down.
CAATTTCTGCAGAAACAAAACTAATTAGGCTAATGTTTTTGCAGGGGGCTCCCCATCCACCGTCACTTCTGATGGCTGATGCATGGACAAGACCATATTCTCGGGAATATGCTGCCTTCCCAGTTCCATGGCTCAGGACTGCTAAGTTCTGGCCAACTACAGGTGTGTTTTAACTTCCTTTATACGGTTTTGATATTATTTTATTCACGTGAGTAACGGGATTTTGTAGAGGAAATGAGAACAAGAGTGACCAATCGACAAAAACTGTTATGCCATAGATTAGTTCCAGATTTCGTTGCTTTAGATCTCTCAGTAAACCTAGCTATCATCTGAGGGGACGGGAGAATAGACATTTACGTGACTAACTCATAACTATGACTTTGTTGATTTTACAGGACGGGTAGACAATGTTTACGGTGACCGTAACCTCACTTGCACCCTTCTTCCGGTCTCACAGATGGCCGATGAACCGGCTGCTGCCACTGCTTAGTGAACTGCTTTCATTTCCGAAGATTCCGTCACAAAGTGATACAAATTCATCATCTTTGTTGTATATACAAGTTTCATATTCATGTAATTTTTATTCATAAACGATATCATCTTCTTTAACACGCTGAGGATCATTTATAACGATTTGTAATTGCTACATTTTCTGGTTTCCATGTGTCTTTTCATCTTATAAAATCTTTAGTGGGTCGGCCTTCGCGGAAAAGGAGTTTATTTTTGAGTTTTATTAGGAAAAAAATTTATGTGCTACTAATTTGTACAATTAATTGTTTTCACATGTGTGTATATAATCTTATTGTCCATTGTAACTTGTAAGGGAAACTTTTTTCTACTGGTCCAAATTGTTATTTGGTGTGGCAGTGGTCGAGCCCTCTGGGTTCGGGTCTATCGTAGTGACTGGCCGTCATAAGGTTTTGACTGTTGGCATTATTGAACGAGATTGATAAAATCAAAAGGGTTAATTTCACATATCGTTCCCAATCTTTGGGGTTATTATTGATTGGGTCGTTAATTTTTATTTTTTCAACCCGCTGAGTCTCTAACCGTTCATTAAGTCACACATAAATTCCTTTTAACGATTTCCGTCAATTTTCCCTTTTAACAGTTTTTGTCAATTTTACTGTTAACTCTGTGAATAAATTACCATTATTTCTTATCATTTTAAATTAAGAAAAAAATTTAAAAATATAAAATTTTAATGTAAAAAAAGAAAGAAAAGAAAAAAGAGGGGGTGGTGAAGCTCTCCCTTTCGCTGCTAGAAATGGCCGTGGTTGTCAGAAGTGGCTACCATTTCTGGTAGTCTTTGGTAGGGGCCTTCCTGTCATTTCCGGCGACAAATAGTCACCACTTTTTTCTTTTTTTTAGAATTAAAATATTTATGTTTTTTTATATTTTTAAAATTTTTGTTTTTTAATTTAAAATGATAAAGAATATAATGGTAATTTATTCGACGAGTTAAATATGAAATTGATGGAAGTTGTTAAAAAAGACTATATGTGCAGCTTAATGAAAAGTTGGAAACTTAGCGGTTGAAAAAAAAAAGTTAAAGACCCCACTAAATTAACCCCAAATATCACGGACGATATGTGAAATTAACTCAAATCAAAACTCCCAAAAATCATTTTTGTAATTTTGTACAGTTAAATGATATTTCAAGACTGAATTAGAGAAGGGAAAAATGAAAAAACATGGCCACCGCTCTGTTTCTATCTCTTAAGCCGCCAATACAGCCGTCATTTCCCGCCACAACCACCAGCCACCAACTAACTCTCCCCTCCTCCGTCTATTCCAGAGCTCGCAGCCACAGATTATGTCATGAAATACCCTTCTCGTCGTTCACAAATAACAACGGAACCCCACCAGAAACAGAGTGTCCAGTGCCACTGGATCAGCAGCCCATCAATGAGTACCAGGCGCTTTCCAATTCTTTCCCTTTCACATGGGTATCTGGAAGTCTTGTTGAGTACTGTGCGCGGCTTTTTGCAACGGGGGCCTCTTTTGCACTCTTCGTTGCCCTACCAGTTTCTTGGTTCGGGTCTGTTGGGCCCAAGTCCGAACCTTTGAGATTGGTATTAGGAGCTGCTTCAAGTGGGTTTTTTGTTGTTACTCTTGCTGTTGTGAGGATGTTTCTCGGTTGGGCGTATGTGGGCAATAGATTGCTCAGTGCCACTGTTGAATGTAATCTTTAATCATGTTCTTTTTGGTTTTTTTTTTTTTTAATTGGTTTCTGTTTTCTTTTTCATTTTTGGTTTGCGAGATTGGAGATTTATGGTGTAATTTTTCCTGTGTTCTATTATGGTGACAGATGAAGAGACAGGATGGTATGACGGCCAGGTATTTTCTATTCTAATTCATACTTGATATTAGTCTTTGTTAATCTTCGAAATATTTGATGGGACATGAATTTTGCTATTACTTTATTTCAGTTAAAAATTACACTGAAAATGACTCTTATCTGTTATCATGGTTTTGAAGAAATAATTTTTTAGATGTTAATGCTGTTCGAGTTTTTCGTTTCCATTTTTCTTTTTCTAATCTCATGTACAGTGAATAAATTGTGTGAGATAAATGGTCAAACAATGACATGATTTTGATATGAAGGCAATAGTCTGTCATCGCTGTGATTGCAAAACAGAGGGTCCAAAAATGATTCATGCAGACTACCTGAGTTTTTTTTAGAAGTAGAACAATGCTTCATTGGTTGCATAATCTAAAATTGCATAGGGTATCAAGTTATTATGCAGTTGCTGTTACTATGTATGTTAGAATGCATCCTACTTTGCCGAAGCCAAAATGAATAACCCGTGATCATAACCATGTTGATCTGAAGAAATAGAAGCTTATGAGCTACACTCAACCCCAAAAGGGGAAAAATAAAGAAGTTTCAATTGCTCATAAGTTGCCGATGTTCCATCTAGGGATCTGGGATGGCAATGTGTTTGGATGACGACTGTGAGGAGGGCATGTCTACAGAGTGTGATTTTTATTAACCATGTGGCTGATTGAACTATATGGAAACCAATTTGCCCTGTCCATAAATTTCAATGACATGCTATCAGTTGTCTACGCATGTTACAAAATATTCTAGGAAGCCATAAAAGAAGTACACATACTATCCATGTTACACAATGAGAAAACATTACCACCATTTTCTCATTGAATTTATTTTAATGCCTTACTACAAATACTTGTCATTGTGTGTGATGGAAACCTATGCGTAATAAGCATATGCAGACAGGGCGTGCTTGCAGTTCTCAGCATTTTTTCTTTATTTTGCTGATAGATTTTTGCATATACTCTTTCCTTCCTATTTTCTCCAAGTGATTATTCTCAGACCAAGTTGAATTTTTCATTGACTTTTAATGATCAAAGAAGAGGATATAATAGAAGTTTTGGAATGAGAATTTAGAATTGAATCTGTTTCTGGGGTTCCCAATTACTGTGATAATGAAATAAATGCTCGATTGCAAAATTTAAACTGAAGTTTCTGTTAATGTTTATTTAAAAGCTTTGTGGTTTAAATGCAGTAGCATGTGGTACATGTCCTTAATGAATAAAAATTTATTCGGGGTGTAAGCTTGCCTCGAGATTCTAATTTTTGCTGATATGTAATAACTTAATATTGCTAATTTCTTTTCAAATTTCCATGCATCTATATGAGATATTCCTTGATGAAGAGAATAGAAATATCGATTATTCAGAAGAATTTACTTTTCCTTAACTGTTTTACATATGAGGCCAAGCTGGTACGGAGTTTTTCTTTATTGACTATTAAATAGTCATGGAAATCTTCATAAAGTTTGAGCTAAATTATGAGGCCTGACTCAATTTTTTCATGAACAGATATGGGTAAAGACTGCAGAAGTTTTGGCTCGTGACCGGCTGCTAGGTTCATTCTCTGTAAGTAATAATTAAATACCCTTATCTACTATTTATAATTGAAGATTGATCTTGAATCTACTTTGAGCCTCAAATCCTGAATCACTGGTTGTACGTAGATGGTATATTGTAAATTTAAGCCAAGAGCAGTATCCTCTACTTTGAGCCTCAAATCCTGTATCACTGGTTGTACGTAGATGGTATATTGTAAATTTAAGCCAAGAGCAGTATCCTCTTGAATATCCCGAAGCAAATATTTAACTCCTCCAGTGTTAAAATAAGCATTTTTATGGTATATACTATTGAACTTTTGCCTATCATTGTTATCCTGATATTGTCTTCATTAATGTGTCTGGTTGCCAGAAGGCCATGTACCCAACTTTGAAGCATACTTTGCCTGGCCACAATCCCATTGGAATAAGGCAGGGTGGAGACAACCCAAGCTGAGATGCCCTGTTGTACTTCCTACGAATCTAGTTACTCTAATGCTTCGAGTAGATCTACCGTTGAACTAAAACAGAAAATAATCTTCATCCATTGGAACCAATTCTTTGTCTTTTGTTGTTCTCTCAAAGTGTCACTCACTCTTAATTTCTGATCATCGTTTAAGTCACTCTGAGATTAACATTCATTTCTCTCATTCAGGTGAAGCCAGTGCTCACTAGATTAAAGAATACCCTGTTGGTTCTGGGAGCATCATTGTTTATTTGTGTTCTTCTCCTTGTTAATACCGATAGCAGCCAAAAGGCCGCTTACATTGGATCCCAAGAATCTGGTGGTAGATCTGTACCAGGAGTTTACAATGATGAATCTGCAAGATCTTTTGAGCCAGATGCATTTTGTGGTGAACCCAGTGTACCTTAAAAGTGGCCTCAGGTTGATAGTCAATCGTTATATAAAGTGAAATCTGTGCAGTGAAAAAATACTAGCTTATCTGGATTTGTATAGTTTTGGTATGTTTTCCTACTTGGCCCTTGGTTGACACTCGTGGTTGTATAAAATGAAGTGTGTTGCATTTAAAAATACTAATATGTTCACAATTGTATGGTTTTGGTAAGTTTGGCAAGTTGACACTTGGCACTGTTGAATTGGATAGTCACTGGAGAAATCTATAGATTTTTTCAGAAAGAAATAAAACTATCCTTCTTATATCACTATATTCTATGGAGTAAAATTGGGCTCCCTAACGCCCAATTAAAAACAGCCACACTACCAAATAACATGTGCTTTTATACATGTGGCTTGTTTTAATTGATAGTTAGACTCTATACACAGAGCTCAATTAGCTCCATAGTGTGTGTCAAAATAGACATTAATAGACAGATTTAAAGAATAAGTTGGTTTTAGGTTTCAATTGAAAGTTAATGACCTCTAAAATTGATTGGCTGCAAGAGTTAACACGTGACTTTGATAAGAAACATTGGTGTAGAATTATTATTATCATCATCATCTAAAAATCATGAGTTATTGCTCGTATTCACACTATTGTCATCTTTTTGCCAACCTCGTAACTCTCATCACTTCGCAGAAGGTCGCATTAAGTTAGTAACGTTGCACCAATAATGCAACAACCACCTAAGTCATATAGAGTAGTGTTATTTATCACCAGTCGTGATCATTACCATTTTTAGGTGGCATTAAATGATAAGTCCAATTCAAACTACAATATGTCTCCACATTTAATGACAACACACTGCAATATAAGATGGTGATGATAGTAGGAATTTTATTTTGTCCACACGCAGATATTTTATTATGTTTGTGTGTATATGTGTCAAATATTTAAATTACAAACACCTTACACTTGTAGTCTGTGTGGGCAAAATAAAATTTTTAATTGTTGATAGATAACATTATTTTTTCTTGCCAACGTCAGCACTACCAAATCACAACTAATTGTCAGCACTGCAACAGTTGGCCACATCTTTCTCAGTTACAAACTTAGGTCACAGCCTTCTTGGACCATTGTCAATATAAAATCGCACCACCGCAAAAGGTCACAGTAGTCCTATTAACGTCACAATTCTTCCAACTGTGTAGCCAACAACCACATCCATGCAATTGACACCATATGAACACTGAACTGATAGTTCTAAATCATTTCAATCAATATTGAGGAAACATGTAGTTTATTTCATTCATGCGTGTCCCCCAATAAACAGGGAAATAAATAAAGGAATACAATCAAACCAATGGTTCATGCGTCCAGTGTCCAAAGCCAATCGAGCTAAGTTATGATCCACCGTGTTTCTACCACGTAGGATATGCCTACAACTATTACACTTAAGAGAATGTAATAAAGAGACAATATGCTTATAAACTGTTGTCATTGCTCCTTGCTCATATGGTCAGCGAAAGGCCTCAACCGCCTGACTAGCATCAACTCGTGCCTCCGCAATCTCCAAACCCCTATCTAAGAAGACCCGCAATCCATACCGAAGGGCTAGCGCCTCTGCTTCCTCCACGCTGAAATTCCTTTCCAAGACAGACGAGAAAGCCAGCACTACTTCTCCCGAACCCAGCACCGCCCCTTCTATCCCAGAGATGCAATCCTTCACGACTGCATAGGTGACCAACAGCCGTCCATTCTGGCATCACTCCACCCCCGGCCATACCGTCTTCACTTTCATGTTCCGATTTGGTAGTAACCGCAAAGTATTGACACACCTCAATGCTGCCCGATAATTGGTTAAGTACTCCATCGACCGGGAGCAATAATTTCCGTGTCAAAAAGTGTTCCCATTGAACTTATGATCATTCCGTGCCGTCCAAATCCCTCGCATGAGCATAATGATGTTCTCATACTCCTTATTTTCATGCAGCCCCAGTGTAGATGTTAGAGTCACCTTCCGATCTCCCATGCAAAAACCGTGACAACCTCCGCCAATATCGCATAAATGACCATATCCTCTCTGCCTCCCTGCACTAGCCGAATACATGTGTCTTTCCTTCCTCCACGCAGCATGTGACATCCCAATTTTTCTTTAGACTCTCATTTCACATAATAGATGGAGACGTCAGGATCAAATTAAATGTGCACACAAAATTTAGGATTAAAGTGAAAACAAGAATTATGTTAATAAAAAAAAATGGAATGAAAATTCAAGTTTGGTCCAGAATTCTCGAGAGACTTGAGCTGGGGCCAAGTGATATAATATATATATATATATATATATATATATAAAACAAAAACAAAACAAAAAAAACCAAATCAAAGACAAAACAAAGCAAATAAGAAAGAAAGGGAAAGCAAAGTCTCTGCCGAATTCTGGTGACCGAGGGGAAAAAAAAAAGATTTTTTGAAATAAGAAAGAAAGGGAAAGCAAAGTCTCTGCCGAATTCTGGTGACCGAGGGGAAAAAAAAAGATTTTTTGAGGAATCTTAAGAAGGAGAAGAAGCAATGCAATTCTAGGAACAACCTAGTAAGTGTTATTGGTCTTTAACCTTTGAACTTATATAAATTTAAGAAAATAGGGTTTATGGAAATTTTAAGAACATTTAATGTTAGGTTATAATTTTATTTAATACATGTTTTAAAGGCATCAATTAGTTATTTGATAATGAAATATGAGATTCTTGATGTTGTTATAGGGATTTATAGTAGATAGTGTAAAGATGAAATTTTTTATAGTTGAAACTTTATATGGAGTAATTGAATTGGAATTTTGATATAAGTTAGTGCTATAGTTTTATGAAATGGTATTATTGTAATTGAGAAAGTGGTGAAGTTAAGAATGAATATAAGAAATGAATGCCTTAAGATTTAATAGTAAATGTGGAAATTTATTTAAGACTAAAAAACTAGTGTTTAAAGATTAAGAATTAGTGTTATTTGTTATGTTTAGTAGGCATTGAGACTTTAATGTGTGATGCCCTACAATTTCTAAGGTAAAAAAAAAAAAAAAAAGACTAGAGTATTTATAAGAATGGTTCAATATTTAAAAGCAAGTGTAGAGAATTTTATTAAAGGATAAAGATTAATGTTTAAAGATGAAAAGTTAGTGTTGTTATTTCTAGTGGATATTTAAGATTTTACTATGTGACATTATTATAATTTTAAGATGGAATAAAATCTAGAATGATTAGATAGGAGGGATAACTATATGCTTAATGTGAAAATGAAGAAATCTTGGGAAAGTTAATATAATAGAGAAATTTTTAAGAAGTGAAATATGTCATGAAGAACATAAATGAAAAGAAAATGAGAAAAGAAGTGTAAAGAAATTATGTTATGTTTGATGGATGAAATATGATAATGGATTATTAATTCTATTATCAATTTATGTTACAGGGGACGCAGAAGAGGTTGGAAAAACTTATCAACCAAACTAGATCGTACATATAGCCAGTGAGTGGAATTTTTTCAAATCTCTTGTAAATGAAATTTATTATATTTCGATTATATGTGATGATGTGAAGTTTATGACAAAAATGTTTTTATGGATATTTTGAAAGCTCCTCTTATTCAAGAAATTTATGGAATTTGAAAATGTGATGTTTAAGAATTTTCGAGATGCATGATTTGAAAATTTCCCAAATTGTATCCTATGTTTATGATCATGCCGCCTACGGGCGAAGGGGCCTATATGACTTAAGCTGACCAAATGTTATGCTTCCTAAAGGCGAAGAGACCTATGGCTCAAGCTAACCAAATGAACGCCGCCCAGACAAAAGGGCCTATGTGCTAGTTATGACTCAAGCTGTTTATTGTGCCGCTTAGGGCGAATGGGTCATAAGATACCTATGGCCTAAGCTGGTGTCTACATACGTATGACTTGATATCATGATTATGAGATGCTGGATACACTTTGGCGGAAATGAAAAGATTATGAGATGCTGGATACACTATGATGGTATTGAAATGAAAATATTTTCATGTTGTTCTAGCATTGCAATGACTTTATGAATGTTTGATCCAAGACGAATTTCTTACGATTTGCTTGGATGAATATAAAAGTGACAAATGTGTTCTGCTTAAAAGTATGACAGTTTTTTTAGCATTCCACTCACTGGACGTTAACGCTCACGAAAATACTTTTCAATGTTTCCCCTTACAGGTATTAACTGAAGTTTGAGCAACACTTGGGATCTATTCTGGAGACGAGCCTTTTGATAAGGTTGGCATGATCAACTAGAAATATAACAAGGAAATATGTTTTGATGTGGTTAAATGCATTTTGATATGTTGGCATGATTATGTATATTAAGGAGAAAAGAATGAGACTAATGTACCTTTGGAATGTATATGTCTATGTAGAGTTTGTTATGTTATGATCTATAGATATATATTTGACTTGGTGTGTTGTGATGATCGGTTGAGGTCTTGGATTGTTGTTTTGAGTTGGGTTTGGTAAATTATTGTCATGTAGGGCGGTTTATTCATAAAATAAGGGAGATGCTGCCAAAATTTTTAGGAAATTTTAATAAGTCAACGAGTCTTGACGGTGAATTCTAACTTTTAGTTAGAATTTATCGTTAGTTATTAGTGATATGATGAGCCTTGGAGGAGTCGCCACACAAACAGCCGGACCTTTGGTAGAACCCTCAGCTGCCACACTGATTTCCAAACGGCGGTGTTTGTGCTTGAGCTGCCCGGTTGATCTACACTGTCTTCCTCTCGCAACATATGATACCCACTGCGAACACTATACTCGTCGTCGAGGGCATAGTGCCAAATCAAAGTTTCTCATTCATTGTCCCCTCGGAGAGGGATATATAATATGCTTATTGTATCAATATGTAAAAAGATGTCATTAATCAATTGATAATTCCACTTTTCTTCATTTCCATCCAAGTCCGCAACCCTATGAAGAGTGCCATTCGGATAGAAAATAGGTCAAAAACTTCTTAGTCTTGGAATCCAATTGTCTCCATAAATCTTCATCTTGTACCCTTGGTGATGACCTCCATGGCCCATACCAAGCTTTGCCACAAATAAGATGCTCCCGGTCGGTCCTTAGCCTCTAGCACATCACAATTATGGAAATACTATACTTTTAGTACCCAACCAGCCAACGAACTGGGGTGCACCTATCGTATCCAACGATATATAGCGCGCGGCCTTAGCGTCGTCACTCTTCCATCCCGCGGTTGAACGTTAAGTTATCCTTTCACTTACTCGGCCGATACTAGCAACCGTACTCGGCAACCGATCACACAACGGCAAGAATAATGCACCCAAAGTTGGCTGGGAACACAAACAAACTATATACACTTGCAAACGATGTTTTGCAATGGTTGTAGACTACACTTTCCTCCTCTAGCAGCGTACTTGGCTCTCTATGCCACAAATGAAACACTTGGCCCCTATTTATAGGCTCAACCTCTTGGAACGGACGGTTGAGATCGTTTTGATCCGACGGCCAAGATCGACCCTCTAGACCCTTCTACTACTATCTACACAAATTTACGACTATGTACAACATTCTTGGGTTCGCCGGATCCTTCTTGACTCAACTAGACCCGTCCGGTTTGGCCCGCTGGTGCCCGGCACATCCCAGAATGTTTTACCGAACTCCGGGATGTTCCACAACATTCTAGAACGTTTCGTAACATTCTAGCGATTTCTAGCAACACCCTGCCTGGGAACCTTCCAGAACGCACACTGTCCAACATCTCTTTCAAGCTTCCGGAATGTTCCACGTCCCTCCGGATTTGTCATCCTCGCAGTCGTTCCACTCTACTGTGCACGCACGTCCCATGCTGTGTGCCACGTCTGCGCCCGTTCAACCTTTATTCCTGTCCGCGTACCGTCTCCTACACCCCATGTGCGCCTCGGCCTTGCCCACGTACTGCCTCCTCGGCTGTGTCACATACGGAGCGTGACACTCTCCCCTCCTATTTCGGCAACGCCCTCGTCGCTATACGACTTGTTGCGCTTTGCTCAAGCTCCGTCTCCCGACATGCTCGATCGTCTCCACTGATACTTGGCTTGTCCCCTCGACGAGCCGCATCCCCGATAACATGGCCTCGCTTGGTGCCTCCATCAACGGTATCGCGGTAGGCGTCGTCCCTCTAAGCATGCACAACCCTTCTCGCCTGGTAATTACATGGCATTGAACTTCTCCATGAAGTCCAAGCCTAGCACTATGTTGTGCCCATCCATTGGCGATATTGAGAAGTCCATCCCTGCACTTCACGGTCCAAAGCATAGCGGTACCTCCCTGTCTATGCTGGCGATCGGTTTGGCCTCGGCGTTCACCGTTTTGATCCACCCGTCTCCCTCGAGACATGGATGCCTAGCCGATGAGCCTCTCCTTCGATCATAAAGCTGTGTGTGGCCCCAGTGTCCACAAGCGCCCAAACTTTGAGCATGTTGACGCTGCCCTCGGCGAACAACAAGGGTCTTCCCTCCGACATCCCTCTAGCCAGATACTGCGCCGTCCCCTCAACGGTGTTCATAAGTTGAAGTGCCCCACATTGTTGGATGTCTCCTCGATCGTCCTTCGGCTCTCCACGATAGCCACCAATGATCCCATCTTGGGGCAATCCTTCATTCGGTGATGTCTCTTACATACGAAGCACCCATTCTTTGGCTCGTACGTTTCCTTCTGGGCATCCCGTTCCTTGGGCCTTTGGGCACCGACTTCCTTACCTTTCCATCGCTGGCCGTCTGTAGGTTGGGATGACATTCCAGCAGCGTCTCTCCAGCCTTAAGCCTAGTCATCCTTCAGTTCATTCCTCCTTAGGCCGTTGTTCGTGTGGTAGTCCGCCAAAATTTCCTCAATGGCTATGGCCTCGTCCACGTTGCGAACCCTACGCCTTAGCAGCTCCATTCATGCCCAATTTTGGAGACCGTCAGTGAAGTAGAAAAGCAAGTCGTCCTCGCCATGCTCGGGATTTGAAGCATAAGTGTTGTGAACTCGTTGACGTACTTGCGAACCATCGTATTATGCTTTAACTCCCTTCACCTCTTGCGGGCCTCGTAGATGATGTTCTCTGGGTAGAATTGCTGTTTCAACTCCCGTTTGAAGTCATCCCAAGTGTCGATCTTGCAAACACCACACTTAATTTCGGCATGCTTACGGCGCCACCATAGTAATGCCGTGTCGCTAAGGTACACCATAGCATGCCACACCATGGCTTGGTCGTTAACAAGGCCGGTGGTGCCTTCGAAGCACACCTATATGCACCACAAGAAGTCCTCGATTGCCTTGGCATCCCATTTGCCATTGAACTCTTTGGGCTTCTAGTAGTCCACCCTTGACGTGCCGGTACCCGAACTAGCACCCACGCTAGCTGCTTTCTTACTCGTCGTCAACTCTTTAAGTACCTCATATCAAAGTTTATTGAATTGGGCTTGGATGGCTGTCACTGTATTCGTCACCCGAACCTCCAACACAGCCATATCCTGACGGACCACGTCTTGCTCGACCTTGATTATATCAAGCTGTCCCAACGCGTGCTCCTCCAAGGTGGCCAGCCCCCTCTCAACGGCCTCGATCCGATCACACATATTCGTTAGGACGGCTTGCAAATCAACGTCCTTGGAAAGGCCCCTTTCCTTGCTCTTGCTCCGGTGCCTCGTTGTCTTGCCATCCTCCAGAACGGCCTCCCATCTCCGGGCGTCTGTGCCTCCTGTCGGCAGGACGTCTTCCAACGTGGTGCCTAATATGTCCTCAATGCCAGCCATATCTCGACCCCTCGTCAAAAACCGGCACCCAACATCAACTCAGCTCTGATACCACCTGTCACGCACATATCGTCTCCAACGATATGTAGCCCATGGCCTTAGCATCGTCACTCTTTCTGCCCTGTGGTTGAACGTTAAGTCAGCCTTTCACTTGCCCGATCAATACTAGAGACCGTACTCGGCAACAAATCACACAACTGCAAGAATAATGCGCCCAAAATTGGCTATAAACGCAAACGAACTATATACACTTGCAAATGATGTTTTACAAAGGTTGTAGACTACACTTTCTCCCTCTAGCCGCATACTTGGCTCTCTATGCCACAAATGAAACACTTGGCCCCTATTTATAGGCTCAACCCTTGGAACGGACGGTTGAGATCGTTTTGATCCGACTGCCAAGATCGACCCTCTAGACCCTTCTACCACTATCTACACAAATCTACAACTATGTACAACATTCTTGGGTTGGCCAGATCTTTCTAGACTCAACTGGTCCAGCCTGCCGGTTTCCAACACGTCCTAGAATATTTTGCCGGATTCTGGGACGTTCCACAGCGTACTAGAACATTCCGTAACGTTCTAGCTATTTCCAGCAACATCCTGCCCCGGAACCTTCTAGAACGCACACCATCCAACATTTCTTTCAAGCTTCCGGAATGTTCCATGTCCCTCCAGATTTACCGTCCTCGCGGCTGTTCCACTCGGCCATGCGCACACATCCCCTACTATGCATCGCGTCTACCCCGGTTTGGCCTTCAGCCCTGCACGCATGCCGTCTCCCACACCCCATGTGCGCCTCGGCCTTGCCCGTGTGCTGCCTCCTCGGCCGTGTCACGTGCAGGGTGTGACACTTACCAGCCGCCAAACTTGTTTTGCTACAAGTGCCTGGTTAAATAGATTCATATCCCGAAAACCTAAACTCCATTGAATTTTGGCAGTATACATCCGCCCCCACCTTACCCATGCTAACCCTTTTTTTCTTTCTTTATACTCCACCAAAATTTAGATATTAAGCGTCGAATGTCACTGCAATCCTCCTTGGGTAGCTTGGACAAGCTCATGATATATGTTGGAATGGCTTGGACAACTAATTTGATTAGCACTTCCTTCTCTGCTGTGGAGAGAAGGTCATTCTATCACTCCTGCAACTTCTTCTAAACCCTCTCCAAATGTATGCAAAAGTACGTCTTTTGTTCCTCTCCACTACTGCCGGAAGTCCTAAATATAGATCATGGCCTTGTTCCATCTAGATGCCAAAATCTACATTACCTTATGTTTTGCATTTTGAGTTGTGTTTGGGCTAAAAGTTATAGATGTTTTCTCTGCGTTAATTCTTTGTCCGACCTATAAGCACCAATGACTTCCCGGATTTGTTGAGCACCCCTTTGTTGTGCTCTCGTAAAGATGATTGAATCATCTGCGAAGAATAGATGGTTGATTCTAGGTGCTCTCCGGCATTAATATGAATAAATTATAATAATCATATTGATTCGAACAAGTGCTGTAATTATTAAGTTCTCACATTTTAGTTAAAAGTTCTGAATTCAAATTACACATATCCCTTCCTTACCATATCCACCCCTTTAATTAAAAAAAAAAAATTATAGTAGTCATGTCTATTGTTTTATTTCATAAATTATAATCCGTTGGAAAGCACATCCTAATAATAAGTTGAATTTTAAATATTTGTTTATTGTATGACATTTTCCACCGTCCTCTCATCAGTCAAAAGAGGGTTCTTACCACAGAAGGGTGGGCCCACGCGGTAAGAGAGAGATTGTTGGTTTCAGGTTCATGCATCTTCCCACCTCTCGTCTGGTCCTTTCCTTCATACATCAAGAAATCAACTTATTAAAAATTCCCAAAAAAAATCTCTCTCTCACGTGAAGGGTCTCATATACTCCGAAGGGAATAGCGTTCTCATTGTTTCTCTTGATGTCAGATTACATTTCTTATCTGTAGTCAAGTTTCCAGTGGATTGTTCAAGAGCATTTCATCCTTTACAGGTTCTTATTCCTGTTCTAAAATGCTTGATATCTGATTGATTGATTAATACATTTGTTACTGTAAAGATTTATTTTTACTTTTTCTTTTTATGGGTCCATCAACGGTGAGTCCTCAAGATCGCATTTTTTATCTTCTTGATAACCGAGAACACATTTTAATTTCTAGAAAGTAACTGAATTGGGAATTTAGAAACAAACTTATGGGTTCCTTTTTATGTTTTTTTAGGGTTTTAAACATTTTATCAGTTCGATTTAGTTGCCCATGTCGTTCCAATGTCTTATTATTTAATATTCTGTCATAATTTTCTTTTATATATTTGGGTTCTTCTTAAGGAGAACTTGTCAAAGATTTTTTTTCCCCTCTTTTTTTTGTTTTTGTTTTGGGGGTGGGGGTGGGGAGCTGGTTTGGGGATTATTATTCAGATTCAAGTAATACCATCTTTTGCTCAACGGAAAAAAGGTCAAAGATTGTTTCAAATTGAGCATATTATGTTCTAATTATTAGGCTAGATTGTCTTTTAGCAATGGTAGAAAACAAATTATTGGTAGGTTCACTTGTTTTGATTGGAAAGGATTCAAGGAAAGTCATTTAATCTTATGGTGTGCAAAGTTGCTGGTTTTCCACGGTAGGTGTGGGAGAAGGAGGGCTCTTCCCCACCCCCCCCCCTTTTTGGGGGTGGGGTGGGGTGGGGTGGGGGTGGATTAGATGTTATTGCTGTAAGCTATGAAAAGTTTTTTTATAGTTTACACCAGCCACTACATTGCTATCATTGTCTCAAGAAATGAAGTGGAGTGAATTGGTAATGCAACCAAGTTAATGTCTGGAACTACTTGGTGTTTCTTTGAGATGGTTATTGAAAATTAATCAGGTCAAAACCTTATAAACAAAACACGTGGATAATGCATGCCGTCTCTTAGATACTAAAAGTTTCGAGATTTGTGCTTTATTCATGCAGCAGAACTATTTCGTTATTGTTTGTTAGTGGAAATAACTTTGTCTTAATATTGGATTGTCGTATCCTAAGTCAACAGCGACTTGTCTTCTTATGAAGTAGAACTACTGGTGGAGCTAGAGATGTCTGCGTTGCTGTTCAAATAAATATTGGACAACAATGTTCCGTTACATAATCAGATCTTTTAATCCCATGTTCCTGGTTTTTGCACTTTCTTCACATTGGTTAAGTGATGTAGATTGTAACACGTCATAACGAGAATTTTTTGTTTTACAATTGATATGCTGCTTTATGTGACCATTACACCGTGTGTCTTTCCTTTTTCTCTGCATTTCCCATTTATTACTCCCATTTCCTTTTTGTTTATTTTATATCTAACTTTACCTCGCAGATTTAATCTTCCATTTAAGTCACAAATCAATTGACTTACAATTGCCTTGGATGTACTCGTCCTGTATATAGTCAAGTTGCATGTCAGAGAATGTTGTTCGAGGATAGTAAATTTAGGATAACAAGGTTGTACATGGCCATATGCCTTCAGGAGAACCTTCTATGATGGAGCTTAGTCTTAGCCACGGGGTTGAAAATAAATTTTCTGCTGGAAATATTCAGCATGAATTTTGGCCATTGGATGAGATAGATCCAAAGAAATCAAAGTTCCCTTGTTGCTTAGTTTGGACACCTCTACCCGTAGTATCATGGTTGGCACCTTTCATTGGACATGTTGGCATATGCCGGGAGGACGGTACTGTTATAGACTTCTCAGGATCCTATCTAGTTAACGTTGATGATTTCGCATTTGGCTCTGTTGCCAGATACCTTCAATTGGACCGAAAGCAGGTACACCTCGTTGTCTCCTCTCAGCTGAGTTTGCTGTTCTTTGTATTTCCTGTTTGTGAATGGACTGAAAACTCTTTGTTGTGCACAACTTATAGTGTTATTTACTTTGGTTACTGAACTTATTTCAATTAGTTAAGTAGAAAGGATGCCTGTCTTGAAACTAAAAATGGAAAAATTTGGTGAGAAAAATGAAACGAGGACACAAGTGACTAACAGTGCTTTTGACCCATTATCGTATGTGTATGAGAGAATGAATGGGGTTGGGCTCAGAAGAGGGTTTGCCTGCAGCAATCTTTGCTTCTCGAAATCTAATTTCCACTTTGAATGAGCACAAGGGTGTTGCCTTTGCAAATTAATTGAACCATCTTTCCATCCCATGGATGATAGAACTGTATCAGTGTAGTTTTACCATTCTACTGTACTCATTAGCACAATCTTGTGTGTTTCTGTAAACAGTGTTGCTTTCCTCCAAACCTTGCTGGGCACACATGCAAGCAACGCTACAAGCATGCCGAGTACGGACCTGCAATCACCTGGGATGATGCCATACAGTCAACTGTGCGTCACTTTGAGCATAAATCCTACAATCTTTTCACATGTAACTGTCATTTGTTTGTCGCCAGTTGCCTGAACCATCTTTGCTACGAAGGATCCATGACTTGGAACATGGTCAATGTTGCTGCACTTGTACTATTTAAGGGAACATGGGTTGATGGCTTGTCTGTCTTAAGATCATTTATGCCTTTCTTGGTGGTGCTTTGCTTGGGTGTCTTTGTGGTTGGATGGCCATTTATTGTCGGATTAATGTCCTTCTCACTTCTCATTCTTGGATGGTTTTTACTGGGTACTTACTGTTTTAGAAACCTGCTAGAATGTTAGCTTCTTGTGCCTATTGAATGTCAAGAACATGAGACTGCCTTCTAAAGTTTAGACCTTTCAATATAAATCTTATTTGGCTCTAGTTCCATGTTCTCAAACAGACGTGATTTTTTACCATTGCACCCCAACTTGCTTCATTTCTAGATAGGTGTTTTATGTTTATATACACTGACGGGAATGTACAGATTCTTGAGATGAGAAGAGTCTTCAGCATTCGCTGCATATAGAAACAAAGTGTTAACTGTCAAGAATAACTCCGAGAGTTGATAAACAGCAAGAAATTGCCGTGTTCCGATGAATTAAAGGGGATTAACTTTAGATGTTAGCAAGAAGATGAATATCGATCAACATAAATCATTGAACTAACAGCCGGGGGTGTAGCACTAAATTAATCAGTAAGCTTGACCATGGTTTTGAAAAATGTAGACACGGACTTTTTTTTTTTCTTTGTGCGTGAGGCGGGGTGCCTCGAGTTCGAGGTGTAAGCCTCATCATGAAAGCTCAAAATTAACTCGAGGAGTAAGCCTCATCTAGGAGATTTTCCAAAGTAATAAATAACATAAAGAAAGACAAAAAATAAAACAAGCAAATGATTAGTCATTAGTCATCAGCTAATTATTTTCCAGTGGGTGCTAAAAGCTGCCTTGGTCACAAAAGATGTAAAGAATGAAAACTGAAACCAACCACATTCACTGATGAAATATATACAGGAGTTATTTGCAGTTTGCACTTATAAAGAACAGGAAATTTAAAAAGCATAGTCATGTGAAGTGACTATATGTGTATGTATATGCTTGGAGAATAAAAAAGACACCTTTACACTTCGAAGGAAAGAGAAAATGAAAAAGATTAAACAAATAAAAATATCAACATGTTATTTACACAACACTGGTGAGGAATTAGGACTAAGGAGAGGGGACTGAGGAAAGCGAGAAAAAAGGGAGAACAAAAGCAGCATTAAGGTACTGACATCAGAGAAGAGAAGATTGATGAGGAAGGTAAAGCCAAAAAAACACACGTGCAGGCTGCAGTTTTCCTGGAAGTGGCTGGAAGTTGCAGAAGAAGGTGAGGAAGTTTGAATTGTTCCCAATGATACAAACGCTATGTTTGACAATCATTTTTAATTGGAGAAATTTTTTAATGGATTAAAATTCAAATTTTGTATAAGTGTCTTTACGTAATGATACCATGTGGAGGTAATAATTAAAATGATATGAAAAGTTATATCACATCAAATATGTAGCTTGATAGTGTGCTGCCATGTGGCAAAAATTTGAAATTTAAATTGACTGATAAATGATGTTGGGTTTTAAATGGTAAACAAACAACTTCTTTCGCTCTTCTGCAGGAAAAATATGCTGCACGCAGACTTGCAGGGTTTCTTTTGTGTTCTGGATAGCTTTTTGACATGAAAAATTCTATTTAGACAAATGAGTAGACAAAAAATGTGACAAAATAGAGATGTAGCTCATGTGATAATTATTAATGAAAAAGTGATGTGATGTATTAAAAAACAAGATGATGAGCATTTGTCAGTTTTGTTTAAGTTTTTATATATTATTTTGTTCAAGTAGCACAACTCTTTTGACATAAACCTAAATACTAGAGCCCTAGTTGACTTCAAAGAATCATTCTTTTCATATTTCTATGGGCCTAAATAGATCAAATGTGAAAATTCTATTGTTAGAATTTTTATATGTGCTTTTGTTTAAATAACATAACTCTTAAAAGATTTCTTAGGTAAAATAAAAAGCTCACGTCTCAAGACGTGCTATTCTTTCAACAGAGGAGCATGCCTCCCAAAAAAATAACAATCAGATGGGCCTCAAATCCTTCAACATGCGCCTAAGGCGCACCTCCAGGCGTAAGCCTAGAATGACTTTCAAAACCATGAGCTTGACATGGAAGCTAGAAGCAATCCATTATTACAAGTTACACAACTGAATACAGAAGATCGGAAGGGGTGATTCTAGTCTCCAGCTTATTCAATAGTATTTTCGTTCACATCGTCATCATTCCCAAGGAATTTCACTTCATGCTCCATACTTTGGGGCCTTCCAGAGCTTGAAAGCTATTTCATGTATAAATCTGTCAGCTGGTATAACAAGATTTCCACCATGCTGCATCAAATGTGTTTAAATGTTAGTGCAAAATGTAAAACTTTGAGAAGTATCATCAAAGATTCCCCAAAGAGACATCCAAAAATCTTAGCCTGAAAAAGAAAAAATCTAATTTCTGAATCATATCAGAGGCTGATTTTTCACCAAATTTGATAACTGATAGAACCCAATTCATAGGATATTCTTATCTTGAATTTAAAATTTAATCCAGAAATAGAAAGTGTACAGAAGACGGGGAATTACCATGCTTCTGAGTTCTGAGTAAGAAAAATTTTTATAAGCGTGCAATTGCTTAAACACCATTTTATCCATTTTCTTTTCTGGATCATTTACAACAGAACACCAGTTACAATGACACCTACAATTCTTGTGTGATGAAATAAGGACCAAAAGCAAAAAACTCCACATTTCACATTGAATACTACAGGTGTATCAGTGAACAAGGCATATTAAAAGCTCGATCTAGCTAATTGCTTAATTTGAGGATTTGAAAGCCATTGCATTATCTTACAAACGGGAATCAGGTTTAAATAACAGTTGACCTTAAGCTCGAATCAGGTCTAAATAACAGTTGAGTTCAAGGTCAATATTTAACTTCAAATTGATTTATAGGAAAGCAAAAACTAAGCAAACATGCTAAGTTGAACTTAAGCTCAGGTCAGGTTCAAATAATACACGAATTCGAGGATTCTTTAAATTGATTTATATTCAGGCCCAAAAATTGAAGTTCGGTCTAGATTAAAAACTAAATCCTTGTTTATTTTGATCAAGCTTAGCAATTTTTCGAGTTTTCAGCTAAGAAGCTGTATCCATCCTTAATGTAACATAAAAGTACGCGTATTATAAATAACTACAGAAGAGAACAATATGGTGGCAAGAAAAAACCCTCAAAACAAATTAATTTTCTACCTCAAGAAAGTCACCGAAAGAAAACTCCTCCACCATATCCTTGCGGGTAACAGCATTCTGCCACTGCGCAGCTAGCATTGGACAATAGTGCCTGCGATTGAATGCATCAGTTACTGAAACATGGATATAATGAGATATATCCATCACTTCACACCTACCTAATATTCTTGTTTGGCTTCCCTCCTTTCATTGTGTAACTTTGATGGGGGCTCAGCTGTGTAAGCTCATTGTTACTCTTGGGTTTTGCATCAGAAATGCAAAAGACTGAAGTGTCATCAACTACAGTAGCCCCGTAGCTCAATATAATAGACATGTGCAATCGAGAACCAATATCTGTACCCAGTTGTGCCATGTGTATAAGTTCACCAACTAAATGGTTCAGAAATTCTACGTCTTTGAGATCATTTATTTTTTCATCAGCTCCAACATGAACAAAGATTAGATCAAACTGGTTAGTTTCCAAAGTCTTTCCTTCTTGAAAGCCGAGCAATTTCAGCAATTCAGAGGCTAGAAGCGGCAAAGTTAAGTTATTCCAATGTAACACGTTCAAACCAAGTCTACTGTCTATCAAACCCAAACTAGAGTTACTGGTGATCACAGCTGCTTTCATTCCCATAAACCTTAAAAATGGAAGAAAATTATCATGTTATGCATGACTAATTTCATCAATAAGGTGGAGAGAGTCCAATGAGAAAAAGAATTCAACCTTTCTGGTACAGTTGGCACTAGATGCATCTCCTGAGATTTATCGCCTGCATAGTCTCTGGTAACCTGAAAGACATTACAAGGAGCTTTAGACACTTTCTCTTTGTCTTCAGTGATTTCACATTGATAAGTGAAATTCAAAAATGAAGAAAACCAACAGCATCGATCAGTCCCACCATTTTCTCATACGCTTCACTTGCGTCTAGGAGCTGACAGAATTCCCTAATTATTCTTGCATCCTCATTTTCTGCAATCTAACCTCCAAGTAAGCGCAAAGAATGATAAAAGAAAGTACAGATAAGTAAAATAGTTTCTTAACATATAGCCGAATTAAATTATTATTAAAAAAAAGGGAAGCTTTTTCCATATATATAAGAAATGTTTGACATTCTTGGAAGATAATTAAGTCATGATGCAAAAAACAAGCCGCTCCTACTACCAAGAAAATGCAAAATAACTATTCAAGTGGTCTTTGATTTGTGATAACTTAATATAATGAAATGCTTCCACCCCTCTGCGAAAGATTCTTTCATGAAACAAGTACTATGATCCTTTCTGATCAAATATTTGTATATGTTCTTTTAAGAAACTCGACCATGAGAAATGAGAACCACCTGGAAACTCTGAAAATGGCTAGGTTCACAATTTGACATAAGAGATTGCTTACCCCTAAATATGGACTTAAGTTAATTTTCCACATCCTTTTATAGAAACTAGTGCAGCATCTGCCCCGGGAAACAGCATAACACAAGTTTGACACGGCAATTCTATTGGCTCCGTGAATTTACCAAAACCATCAGTGGAATAAAAAATACTGCAGAAGCGTTCCGCTTTAAACAAGGCAATTTTCTGCCAAGTAAAAAAGCACCTCAACTAGATACTATCACTCAATTATCTACAGTCTTTACGCGTACCCCCAAATAAGAGTCATGATTTTCGACTTTGCTTCACAAAAATGGATAAAATTGGCACCAAATCATTCCCACTTCCATTCATACCACAAATTATGTTGAACATATAACCAACACAATAACTTAGAACGATTTTGCACATACTAAAATCCATAAACAAAATAAAGAAAAACCCACAGAAAGAATAAGATATCTACATGCAATGCAATTCAAACAACTATACATAATACATGAAATTTTTCTTGGAAATAATTTTACCCGAAGGAGGAGAGTGGGGAAGGGCCAGGAAACCACAGCATGCCCGAGCCGCGAAGGAATGCAAGTGGGCATGGGTCGGGCTGACAATTCGGGCCAGCCCGTCTCCGTAGAATACCAGCGCTCTGCTCGGCTTGTCTGCCATCCTATCTTGGCTTGAGAAATACAAAGCAGAGCAGAAAATCAATCAAGGCTTGCGTCACTGCCAAGAGGGAAAGAGAATGTAATGCCTTTAACTTTAAAGGTTCGATGCCTCAATTTTAAGCTTCATTTGGAAGTGTTTTTTCCACACACACATATATATATATATATATATATATATCACGGGTAATTTGCAACCAACGTCTTTAAACTTTTAGGTATTTATAGATAATGTCTCCAATCTTTATTTCTCCTTCTGTGGGTCCTCAACCTTTTAAAAAATCTCCGTCTAAATCCCTGATAATGAAAATCATCCATTTTCTATGTTAAGTTGGGGGCGTTTTTGGTAAAATATAAAAAAATAAATATTTTTTTTAAAGAAAAGAATAATGGGGAGAGAGGACTCCCTCATTTTGGCGGCTTCTGGCAGCCTTTTAGTTGGGGAGAGTCCCTCTGTGCTGTCAGAAATGGCAATAGCACAACTTAATGGAAGAAATGGATGATTTCATTTATAAGGAACTTAAACGAGAATTTCTTAAAACGTTGAAGGCCCATAAAAGGAGAAATAAAGATTGAAGACGTAATCTATTAATACTTGAAAAGTTAGATACGTTAAGTGTAAATTACCCATATAAAATCGCCTGAAGGGGCATGGCACCATGTAAAAATTGACCGTGTGTTTCAATTTCGACTTAAATACGTAAAGGCCCACATAGACATAACTTCAAGAGAAATAGTTGGGGATGCCCAAGCCTGTCAGGAAAAGTCCTGGTCTGGACCGCGTAGGGAAAACACATCTCATCACATAGCATGATCCCCGGGGAACCTAATGCAATGCAATGTGTATATATACTATTAGTTCATTATTACTACCTACATCTTAAAAAGATTGTTCTATTCTTTTTTCTCATTGATTAAGAAAATTTTATTTAATAGTATTGAAAAAGTAAATTTTAACATCATTTTCCAATTATACAATTTCATTTATTAATTATTCCACTTTGATAATTCTATTTTTTATAACTATACACATTATAAGAAATAATGTTTCAACTACTTTTTAAAAATGAAATTGGACCATGCTTTAGGATGGACAGAAAAGGAAAATTAGACCATCTTTTTGGGACAGAAACATATTAGTTTTATGGTACCCCAGAATACAAGTCAAAGCCAAGAATAATCGAGTCAAATATCAACGAAGCAACTAGTCAAAGTCCACGTCAGATTGAGGGCCTAAACAAGCTCAAAATAATCATAAAGAGCAATTTCTATTGTTACCAAAGATATTGCCCAGATAACAATTAAATACAAAACAATAGATGTCGAAAGGCAATTTTCCTACTCAACCCTGACGTAAAAAGCAAGTTAATTTGACTTTGACTTTTTCTCTTATCCCTTCATGGACCCACTTACCCACTTTGCAATCTACTTTTTTTTACTATAAAAATCTATTCACATTCACAGAAAATGGAAGACATTTTTTTTCCTTGGGAATCCTCTCTCTGTCTGTGGTCCTTTTCTCTCTCCATCAACCCCTCTCCCTCTGTCAAGTTGCAAAGAAGCCTCAAGTGACAGAGATGGGCACCTCCTTTGGCTCTCCATTTTCACCCCCTCAAAGACCTCCATCTTGATACACAAAATACATAGCAGATAGAGGGGGAAGATACTACACATGATAGAGATGATGAGGCGCCCTTTTACAGGTTTGATCTACCCTGAAAACCACTTCAAAAATGCATTGCCATTGCTACTATTAACCATTTTCTTCACTCTACTTTGCTTATTGGCATAAATGGCGATTTTTTATGTCAACAAGCTTATTATTATAGAACTGAAAGTTCACTCCTATGACATCGACTTGACTCTTGAGAATATATTCATTGACATATAATTATAATGTTATAATGAGAGTAGATAAAATAAGTAAAAAATACTCTTGAAAAATACTTAAAAAAATAAGTAAAAAAAATCAGGTGGTCATATTGTAACATTAATTGTTAATCATAAAATCATCTGTTGCAACACCCATTACATTGTCATCACATAACCGTCGCACACTAGTTACCAATGAGTCACAAATCAACTTCGAAAAGTCACAGCGAACTCTGGAGAGCCACAGTCACACTCCAGCTAGCCATAGTGCCACACAGTCACTCTCTGACGAGTCGCTGTCATACTCCACCAAGTCACAGTTACCCTTGATGAATCACAAAAAAACACAAATTACATCACTACCAGCAGTGAGTTGTAACTCATAGGTGTTATGACTCACGGTCCACAACCACCACAAAAATCATCTGTCAGAACCCTAAGATATTTCTTTCGCTCAATGTAACCCAAAAATCTCTCACCACAAACACTAAGGCAACCACCACCACTGCCAATCATCGGAATTGCAAAATGGACAAGTATCAAGGAATAGAGAGAGAGAGAGAGAGAGAGAGAGAGAGAGAGAGAGTGTGTGTGTGTGTAAGTGGCGTGAGTGAGAAAGACGTTGGCTATGGGGGCCGAGTTGTTGGATCCGGTCACCCCCTATTAACAAATTAATTTTCTTATATGAGGAACAAAAAAAAATCATAATTATGTACTACATGAAATAAAACAGTTTAAATAGAAAAGAAATAACACATTGGTGTATGAGATTCATACCCTTGAAACGTAGTGATAGATTCCCAAGACAAGAACTTTGTAGATGTTCTCCACACTAAGGATGCATAACGAGTCGGCCGGCTCGGGCGGCCAGCAGCCCGGCCTGCAAAAAGCCCGAGCCGGCTCGGCTGGTAGCTCGTTTATCACGAGCCCAGGCCTAAGTCAAACCCCAAATTTTGGGGAAGGCTTAGGCTAGCCCGGCCCGTTTACATGGGTTTTCAAGGCTCGCTTGTGTCGAAATTTTAAAAAACCAAAAAAACTTTGTAATAATTTAATTATTTGGCTTACAATTTATATAAAAGGTAATTATATTGTCACTACTATTTTTATTTATCTCACCACATTTTATCTTCACCATCACACTACATTTTATCTTCACCACTGCTATGTTTGTATTATTTATTAAAAAAAACCAGCGGGCCTAGCCGGCCCGTCTCGGCTCAGAAAAGGCCCGAGCTAAAGTTCGAGTGGAGTCTAAATTTTGCTACAGGGTTTTGGCTCGGCTTGGCTAGGGCTTTTTAGGCTCGGGGCCAAAAAAGCCCGAGCCAGCTCGACTCGGCTCATTGACATGCCTACTCCACACCTTCTAGTGTTCTTCAATATTTCTAGTAAAACATACTCTTTATTTTCACTCTAATTTGTATGTGGGCACAAAATTGCTTAAAAGGAAAAAAAACTATTTTAATCATTCCAATTCATGGAATTATTTATAAGAGTTAAGATAAGAGAAAAGAAGGAAACTTCTTGATTCTCTCATTTCACCCTTAATCAGCAAAACAAAATCTTGGTCATTAACGATGTTTTCCTTTTTATTCCTCCAATATTTATTCTTGGACAAAATGAATATCCACCTTCCTATTTTATTAAATAAGAATGTATGAATACTAGCATTATGTCTATATTCATTTTGAGTGAAGATGTGATGAATTCCAACTCTTGTAATTTAATCTCGGTTCTTATTTTGAAGTCATCGAAGGGACATGATCGGGCTCAATTGACTTAAGCTCTAATAAACTATTTCTGATTTAATCAACTCTTGATAAATCAAATCTAATTTGTTAATTCCATTCTAATCTACTAAAATAATGAAATTGCACTCTTAGGTCAACTAAAATTACTGAAACAACTCTCTCAGTGATAATAATCCTCTAACAAATTAATCTCACATATGACCCATGTCAATCACTGTGAATATTTGAGACTGAGCCAAAATGACCGAGATGCCCCCTTTTCAAATATGCTTAACATCTCAAATACAATTTTCCTCGTTACGCCACTTCGCAAAATACCGAGATATTGATCAAATATTTTTTTTATCTCACTCATTGGTATTTCAAAGGACTTTAAGTTAATAATCGAAGTTCATAATATGTTCAGGATTAAGGTCTCATGTACAATTTGTTAAATAGAATTCAATTTGTCGTGATCATCGTCACAAATTAAATTCTATATGGTCCAGTCCATATATCCAATATACTTTTAATCTTTATGACGAAAGTCAAAGATAGACTTTCTTAAAAATTAAGACAATCTTATCAGAATAAATTGTACGTTAATTTATCCACTAGTTGTGAACATACAATTTTAATTGTATTTTAAATTGAATATTTCTGTACTTAACAACTTAAGTACTCAATTTAAATATCTTTACAATTATCAAACAATAAATTAATATGCGATAAATGAATTAAACATTTATTTATTTCCAATGTCGTCAAAATGTATATTAATATACTCTTGGGTATGAACTGGCATGAGTGACCTGATTTTTCTAAACTTGGAGTCCCACACTAATTTTTTTTTGGAAAAGGAGTTGAAAACACCCTATTCCTCTCTAATTAAACCTAAAATATCATGTATATATTTCAAGGTAGAGAAAATGAAAAAGGGATGCCGAAATTCAGAAGTAGTATATAAAAATCAAGTTTTTCATTTCACTTTCTTAAAAAAAGAAGTCAATTCATAGTAACAAAACAATAAAAAAAAGTATGAAAATTTTCTATCATATAAACACTCTTTATAACATCAAATGTTCTATACAGTTGCATGATGCGCTTGTATGCAATTATATGGAACTTTTAATAAAACATCCAGAATCGTATGTGTTGAAAATTATTGCATGAAAATCATATGAAGAAGAACATAATTAATTGATCCATAAGAAATTTGTGTGTATTTAATTTTGAAGTTGAAAATGTAGCAAGTACAAAAGGTGATGCTAAATTTGGGCAAATGAAAATCACGAGTTGATATTAGAAAGTCATTCTTATTCCCTCTAACCGGTCTTAGATATTGTGCTATACGTACGTCACTATCGCTTATGTGCACGAAAGATTCAATTAACATTAATTAAGCCAGCGTCAACAATGTTCCAACCCCTAAAAGATCAATAAGATTTACAAAACAACAAATATATATAAGTCTATAACAACGTCAACAACAAAAAAATAATAATAATAATTCGAACCTTTATATGTTATGATATTGTTGTTCAATAAACGAATTAATTTGGTTATAAAATGAGGCGGTTGACGTGATAGAGCTGCGCTTTGACATGCTGAATATGTAGCAAATGTTTATATTCCCTCTATCCCAAATATATACTACATCTGTCCAAAAAAGACGGTCATATTCCTTTTTTTCACATAGATTAAGAAAAGTTTATTTAATAGTAATACTATTTGATTTTATTAAAAAGGGTTAATTTCACAAATCGTCCCCAACCTTTAGATTAAGAATCGATTTCACCCCCAACCTTTTTTAAGACACCCTACAGCCCCAACTTTTGATAAATATACACAAATCGTCCCTATTTCTACTGTTTTGTGAAATTTTTAACAAAATAATGATTACACCCTTAAACATTTTAATTTTTTTAAAAAAAAAATTTAAAAATAATAAAAAACTAAAATACCGACCCACCCCCACCTCAATTCCGGCCACCGGAACGAACCGTTCCAGCAGCCCAAAGGTTCGCCCCCCCCCCCATTTTGTTGCCGGGAATGGCAGCAAAATTGGGGGATTCACCCTTCTGGCAACATAAATGCTGCTGGAAATGACAGTGATTTAGCTGCCATTTTCCGCAGCATTTCTCTTAAAAATGGAGAGTGAATCCCCATCATTTTGTTGTCGGAAATGGCAGCAAAATGGGGGGGATTCACCCCTATTTGTGCTACCAGAAAACGACAGTATTGTTGCCGTAAAATTGGGGGGTGAATCCCCCCAATTTTGCTGCCATTTCAATTTTGCTGCCGGAAATGGTAGCAAAATAGGGGGGATTTACCCCCCATTTGTGGCCGCCAGAGAGGAGAGGGGGGCGTGGGGTGGGGTAGGGATAGGGGTGGTTGGTTTTTAATTTTTTTATTATTTTTAAAACTTTTTTTTAATTTAAAAAGTTTCAGGGGTATAATTGTCTTTTTATTAAAAATTTTGTGGAATAATGTAAAAAGGGACGATTTATGCGTATTTTTCAAATGTTGGGGGCTGTGGTGTGTCTTAACAAATGTTGGAGACAAAATTGAGACTTAACTCAAAGATTGAGACGATTTGTGAAATTAGCCCTATTAATAAATAACTTGCCCACTTCTAAATTCTAATAAGGGGTACGTCTTATGATTAATGGACCTCACCTTAAGGCCTAAGAACGAGAAGTGTTATTTATACACACAAGGTGTATAACTTTTGTAGACATACCCCTAAATTTATCTACACTCTTTAAAAGTTGTGATCTTAAGGAAAATGAGACAAAGGACATTTAAGTAAATACAAGGGAGTGTGTGCAAAAGTTGTACGTTTTGTGTGTACGTATATGATTTCTCCCCAAGAACCGATTACAAGCCCACTGAAACGCTATAAATAGCTCTTGTACACAACCCTAAAGAGAGAGAACCCTAATATCAAGAACATGACTATCAATAATGAGAGCAAGAGCTCACTCAAACCCTATACTCGACTCTACACCAGTTCTAGATGCATAACATTGTTCCATACGAGCTTTCATACCTTCACATGCATACTCTAATTAAGCACCCTACTATCAAGACATCATCAAATGGTATTAGAAAAATAAATTTTAACATCATTTCTCAATTATACCATTTTCATTTATTAATTTATCCACTAAATAATTCAATTTTTTGATAACTATACACATTAAATATGGACATATAACAGAAATAATATTTCAACTACTTTTCAAAAATGAAATTGAATGATATTTTGGGACTGACGGAAAAGGAAAACTGGACCATCTTTTTTGGGCGGAAGTAGTAGAACAGTGCCTTTTACTTATGTAAAAAGTCAATAATCTCTTGTGAGCTTAGCTTGTCTCTCCTCGTTCGTTTATTTTACATCATGGATATCGGAAAATGGAGCCGGAATTAATTTGTTTATACATAAATTAGTCTGAAAATTAAATTTGCTAGTAATTGCCAGCAGTTGGTGGGTTGGATTTCACGGATCGTGTGCTTCCATATTGTCTGCTACCAAGCAAACTATTTGCAGTCTTGATGTACATAAACTATAGGGTTTAAATAATGTTTACTTGATTAATTAATGAATTAGGCTTCAAATCTCAATGAATAGAGTTAGAACTCATCCAATGTCAATGGGTTAGGTCATTACAAGAGGTCAACTTGAAATTTGAATACAATATTAGACTAACAATAATAATTAAGGGTTTCCATCGGTGTTGGTATGGACTGGTCAAATGAGAAGGCAATGGACAATTCAAGTACTTCACATTGTTCCGCTATCATTTAAAAATGGAATCTATTTATAAATATTTTTAAATTTTAAATTTTAGACATATGACAATATACTATTAAACAATGTATTTGATTCAATTTGATGTGGTGTAAATTTTCATATCATTTTAATTATCATTATCACTAACCCCAGATGATATATTACATGATGACACTTGTACAAAATTTAAATTTTAAATCTATTTATAAACTAACCTATTACCTATTTATAATTGGTTGCTTGACTAATTAATTCAACTTTGTGACTTATCAAGAACCATCTAGTGGAGATCTAGAAGTTTTATTTTGACATGAATTGTAATGAAAAAATTTTAGTTCAATTCGATATATATATATATATATATATATATTTCTAGGTAAAATTAGCAAGCACGGGATACACCCGCCAACGGAACCATCAAAGAAACGTTGCAAGATCACGTTGACCACTCGAAGTTGTTGTATATGCAATACGTTAGTTACTTTTTTCCCCCTTTGTTGCAAGCTGCAATACGTAGTTAAATGTACTATTTAATTTAATTTAATATATACTAGGCTTAGAACTAATAAAATTGAAGTATTAAATTATTCACTCTTAGCTGTGCACTTGAGTTAATTAATTACATTATCAGTTCTTAAATGACCACAATTGACTGGCCATCAAGTTGCGTAAATACTATATCCGTCCAAGAAAAACAGTTCAATTTTCCTTTTTCATTCGTCCCAAAATATAAGTCATTTTCCTTTTAAAAATGCAGTTAGAATATTAATTTTCTTTTATACCCCACTTTAATGTGTACTGTTATAAACAATATAGAATTAGTATTAAAATGGAACAATTAATAAATGAAATGAAAAGGTACATTGGAAAACGATCTTAAATTTGCAGTTATAATACCATTAAATGTACAACTTTCAATCTTTATGAAAATAGAAATCTGACTATTTTTGTGAAGACGGAGATAGTAAATAAAGAGTCCCTTTCCAACACCTCCCATCTCATGTGATGTGTCTAAATATACGTCACGTACATCTAAAATATACAGAGCGTCGATGTGAAGTTAATTTTGGTATAAAATATTGGAGAGGTTTTTGAAAATTTTCCAATAAATAAATATTATATATGTCATGCACTAATCGATTGTATGGAAAAAAAACTCTAATATTCTAGAGATCGGAAGAGCACACGTCTGA